>JARCZZ010012669.1:11198-81589 GCA_030323915.1 Brotogeris chrysoptera | reverse complement strand
AAGCCCCTGTGTCCAACCTGGCCTTGAGCACTGCCAGGGATGGGGCAGCCACGGCTTCTCTGGGCACCCCCTGACAGCGCCTCAGCACCTTCATAAAACCATCCCCACACCCAACCTGCATCCCCTCTGTTTACGTTTGCAGTCACTGCACCACCTCCTACTGCCGCAGTCCCTGACGAGAGTGCCCCTCCGGCACAACGTGAGATATACTTCATAGCAGTTTATACCCCGCATGTGTATAGGCAACCGGAACGCCGGGGGTCTCAGGCGGGCTCTTACCAGCCTTGTCTGGTACAAGGCGGCCTTTACGGAGGGTTCCTCCCCAGAACACACACTAAGGAGATGCTCATTAAGTGCTTTTATCCGCAAAACGTTTACTTTTTACCCCTTAAACTTAATGACGCCGACGCTGACGCGACCGCCTCCACACCGCTCCACATCCGCCCTCCTGACCCTCCTCGCCCGCCGTCGTATCCTGCCGGCGGGATCGCGGGTCCGTAGCGGTCATGGCGGCGGGTGGATCGCTGAGGGGGCTGCTGAGGGACGGCTGCCGCCGTGGTGCCTCGGCCACCCTGGTACTGTTGTCGCCGATGAGGGCGGCCGTCGGGTTCCCGGGTAAGGGAAGAGCCCCGGGGCGCTTAATGCCGGCACTCCGGCTCCGCTTCACCTCTGCCTCCGACGGCGGTTGTGGGAGCCCCGGGGGGGAGAGGGGTTGTCAGGGAGAGGGGAGAGGCTGCGTGTCCGCGGGGTGAGTACCTCACCCGCAGCGACCGCGCGGGGTTGCGGACTCTGCTCTGGGCGGAGCGCGGGCGAGTAGCAGGAGGTGAGGGCGTCCGCTCTGAAGAGAGGGGAATTACTCGGGGTCTGTAATGACTGTGTGAAATGTAGTTGAACAATAACATATGGTGTGTCCTTGGTAAGTGTGTAACCACAGGAAGAGATAAAACCGAGTATCCTTGAGCATAGTGTCCGGGAGGATACTGCTAAAACCCGCAAAACTGCTTAATTAGCCGAATTCAGGACATAACGGATGACAACTGCGCATGCGGCACACAGAAGAGGTAAAGAGTTCAACTACAAAAGTCTGTACAAAGGTGAATGAGGAAGACTCTTACTTCATCCCGAGACCCTCACCCAAGCCCATCCGGAGGCAGTGCGCATGCGGAAAAGAATTGCGAAACTAATTATCATACGAAGCGGGAACCAATTTACATATTGCAACACCTTAATGAATATGTATAACTTTGCATAATATATGTCCGAGCTCTATAACCAGGAGGCATGCACGATAGGAGGAGCGATCCCCCCGTGCGTCCGGCGTTGTAATAAAGAATAAAGCTGCTGTTTGATCTCTCGTTTTCTCGGATTCAATCTGGCACCCCAGATGGGACTCTCTCTGCCGGATCGTGGGACCCGCTGAGGAGAGGACTCCCTGGGCACCCCTGGGATTTTCCTGGAGGGACTCCTTGACTCATCGGATCACCGCGACGGCAGACAAGGATTCCATCAATGTAAGTAGCTTTATTCTTTATATTGAAATTTGAATTGTTTGAATTGTGTGACTAGTCATTTGAATTGGCCTTAAGTCGGGGCCTGATCAGCCCCCTGGATGAACGTATACAGTTGAGGCCGGCATTAGAAGTGTATGTTTTTGCATCGCATTGGAAAGTTTTATGTGGAACATTAGTGTGACGATAGGAATAATAGTCATATTTGTCATTATTCGTATTTTGATGTGTTCCTGATATTGTTGTAGGAACTTACCGGCTGGGTGTATTTTGTAAAAGTTGGAGAGTTACTGAGCTATGGCGTGCTTAAGCATTAAGAAGGTTGAAATTTGAAAGTTTATGTCATATAACATTGACCCAGACGTTTCGGTTGTAAAGTATTGGTGTCCCATTCATCGTAGTGTCACATGTAGTCTGAATTTTACTTTTCAGCGTTATGTATGTAAAAGTGAAGTAATAATTCAAGTTGAACAAGATTTCTGGTGTGACACTTGTAGAAGTAACTGGTCCGATTGGGATCGAATAGAGAGGTCAGGAGAATTATTATGAATCCAGTGTGAAAATCTGACTGGACTGGAAAAACAATAAGCATTTTCGAAACCATTATGGGGGCAAAACCAAGTGGAGGCATCCTGAAGAAGAGCCCGTTAGGATACGTACTAAGTCATTGGAAAGATCTTGATGGAGGAGGCAGTACTAATAAGAAAACTTTGATTAAGTATTGTAATCAATGGTGGCCACTTTATAAATTGGAAAGTGGAGAAAAATGGCCATATAATGGAACTTTAAATTACAATACTCTACTACAACTTATGTTATTTCTTAGGCGAGAAGGAAAATGGGATGAGGTAATGTATGCGGATATGTTCTTTACGTTAAGAAATCATCCAGAATGGCAGAAGGACTGTGGGGTCAATTTGGCTGCACAAGACCCGTTAATTCTAACCCTGGAAAAAGACTGAAAAGGGAAAAAAGGAAAAATGGAGAGATGTTGCTCAATGCGTAGCATAGGACAGAGATGTAAGAAACTAGGGGAAATAGAGGAAAGGATAGAAGATATTTTGAGTCCAATCCATCAGTCAAATGGGACAGTGGAAGGTCAGGATCAAGGTCCAGGTCAGGAACCTGCCTTGAGGGAAGAAAATGACCCGGAAGAAGGTCCTAGTACTGGGTTTACCCCAATTACGGCTCGTACCTGGAGTAAGGTGGGGCCAATAATTCAAGCTCCTTTAACGCAGGCGATGGGGGCAACAGGACCAACAAGAATTAAAAGTTCCATTCACCATGAATGATCTGGATACTTGGAAAGAAATAGTTTGCGGATATCGTGATGACCCGGAAGGGGTCGCAAAATGGTTTGAGCTGATAGTTAAAAATCAAGATCCAGATTGGAAAGATATTGATTTAATGTTGGATGTGTTAACTGAAACTGAAAAACAGCTTATTATTAGAACTGCCAGAACCCAGGTGCAGATTCAGATTAGTGCTGGAGCTTTGCCTGGGACAGTAGATAACCATGTCCCTTTAACTGACCCGAGCTGGGATCCGAATGATGATGCTGAATATAGATTGTTGAAGAAATAGCAAGAATAGATAAAAATTGGGATTGAGAATGCGATACCTAAAGCTGTTAATTGGTCCAGTTTATATGCCATAAATCAAAGTCAGATAGAAAACCCCACTGAATTCCTTGACTACCTCCAGGTGGCCATGCGGAAATTTACTACACTTGACCCTTCATCTGAAACAGGAGAGCAGCAGTTGGTGTCATTGTTTCTAAGACAGTCGGCTGAAGATATTAGACAAAAGTTGCAAAAATTAAAAGAGCCAGATGTTACGGATTTGGAAAAGTTGATTGAGGAAGCCTGGAGGATTTATAGGAATCAAGAAGGAGATGAGAGACGGAAGCTAGGCAAAACTATTGCCACAGCAACTGTTGCCACTTTGGAAAGACAGGACAAAGACGTCGGGAGAAGCAGGCGAGCAGAGGAATGAGACGAGGTAGAGGCGGAATTGGGGGACCACACGGGCCTCCAAGGCCTGATCAGTGTGCTTACTGTTGGGAAGTGGGACATTGGAAGGCCCAGTGTCCCAGATTACAGGACGCACAAAAGATCATTGCCCTAGAGCAATGAAGGGGACCAGAGGAGTCTTCCCTAGCAGACCCTTTGGTTAAGATAAAGCTAGGGAATGGAGGGCAAGAGGTGGAATTCCTAATTGATACTGGAGCCTCATATTCAGTATTAAACCAAAAACTGATACCTGAGGATGAAGATTTTGTGACAGTAATACGGGCAACGGGAAAATCGGAAAGGGCTTATTTTGTGAAACCTTTAAAGTATAAATTGGGAGAGCAAATAGGAATACATAAATTTTTATACTTACCTGGATCCCCTAAGTCTCTACTAGGAAGAGACTTGTTAGAGCTATTGGAAGCAGAAATAAGTTTCGAAAAAGGAAAAATTGAATTTAGAGTGAAGGAAAAACCGTCACTTGAAATCTTAAGTCTGGCTTTGTTAGAAACGGAAAAGAAGTCTACACCACCACAAGATTTGGTTGATCAAGTCTATCCAGATGTCTGGGCATCTGAAATACCTGGAAGGGTTAAAAACGCTGCCCCTGTGGTAGTGAATCTGAAGCCAGGAGAGAAACCGGTTAAAGTAAAACAATATCCTTTGAGGTTAAAAGACAGAAAAGGAATTAAAGAAATAATAGACAAATTTTTACAATATGGCCTTTTAATTGAATGTGAATCAGAATATAGCACTCCAAACTTACCTGTTAAGAAGGCTGATGGGAAGAACTATAGGTTGGTGCGAGACATACAGGCAATTAACAAAATAGTAGAAGATACACATCCGGTGGTAGCCAATCCCTACACTTTGCTTACTAAATTAAAAGATAGTCAGGTTTGGTTTACCGTCTTGGATCTGAAAGATGCCTTCTTTTGTTTGGCTCTGGCTAAAGAGAGTCACAAGTTATTTGCTTTTGAATGGGAAAATCCTGAATCAGGGAGAAAAACTCAGCTAGCCTGGACGGTGTTACCTCAAGGTTTTAAAAACAGCCCTACAATCTTTGGAAATCAATTAGCAAAGGAACTTGATGACTGGACTCCTCCGGATGATGCAGGAACTCTACTACAGTATGTAGGTGATCTTTTAATAGCTACAGAAACAAAGGAAACCTGTATTCAGTGGACTGTAAGCCTGCTTAATTTCTTGGGTTTAAGCAGATATCGAGTCTCTCAACAGAAAGCCCAATTGATCCAGCAACGTGTGACTTACCTGGGACTGGAAATCTCAGGAGGACAACGAGAACTTGGGACTGAACGGAAAGAAGCCATCTGTCGAACCCCAGAACCTCAAACGGTGAAAGAACTGCGGACTTTTCTGGGAATGACAGGTTGGTGTCGTCTTTGGATCTATAATTATGGGTTATTAGTCAAACCACTATATGAACTGGTGAAAACCAGTCAGCCAAAATTAATTTGGACTGGCGAGACACGAAGAGCTTTTAAGCAACTTAAGTAGGAACTGATGAGAGCCCCTGCTTTGGGATTACTTGATGTTTCTAAACCGTTTTGGCTCTTTTCTCATGAACAACAAGGAATAGCTTTAGGAGTATTGGCACAAAAACTTGGTCCCTACAAGCGAGCGGTGGCTTACTTCTCTAAACAATTGGATGAAGTAAGCAAAGGATGGCCAAGCTGTCTATGGGCGGTAGCAGCTGTTGTCATTAATATACAGGAAGCTTGAAAATTTACTATGGGACAGAAAATAACAGTTTTAGTCTCCCATACTGTTTCAGCAGTTCTGGAACAAAAGGGAAACCATTGGCTCTCACCTCAGAGATTTTTAAAATGTCAGGCGATATTGGTGGAACAAGATGATATAGATATTGTGGTCACTAACATTGTGAATCCAGCCTCTTTCCTTAGTGGAGCACAGGAGGAACCAGTGACACATGACTGCATTGAAACCATAGAAACTATGTATTCCAGTTGACCTGATCTCAAAGAAGGACCTTGGGAAGATGCCGATGAATCATGGTACATGGATGGAAGCAGTTTTATCAAACAAGGGCAATGTAAAGCTGGGTATGCCATTACAACTACCCATCAGGTGATTGAATCCAAATCATTATCTCCCGGAACTTCAGCCCAAAAGGCAGAAATAATAGCTCTTACATGAGCATTAGAATTGGCAAGAAGTAGAAAAACAAATATTTGGACGGACTCTAAATATGCATTTGGAGTGGTGCACATGGAACAATATGGAAGGAGAGAGGACTACTGACCTCCCAAGGAAAAACAATAAAGCATGCAGAAGAAATTTTAAAGCTATTAGAAGCCGTCAAACAACCAGAAAAAGTAACTATTATGCATTGTCGGGGACACCAGAAAGGGAATGCTGAATATGAAATTGGAATTCGATTTGCAGATCAGGAAGCTAAACGAGCTGCCAAGCTAACAAAAATAGAGGCAGTCTTTGGTTCCAGACGGTAAGATCCAAACTATAGAACCAGGATTAAAACCAAAATACAGTAAAGAGGATCAGAAATGAATCGAGGATTTGAAAGGGGAAACTGCCCCGAATGGGTGGGCACACCTGAAAGATGGACGCTTAATATTGCCCTCTAGTTTAATTTGGACAAGTGTACTTACTGAACACAATAAAATGCATTGGGGAGCAGAAACTCTATATAAGAGTTTGAATAAAGTTTTGATAGGATGGAACTTGTACACGGTGGTGAAACAGGTTACAAGGCAATGTAATATATGTCAACAGAATAACCCTAATACAGGCAACAGGGTAAAATTCGGAGTGATTAGTAAAGGGAACTACCCAGAACAACAATGGCAGAATGTTTTTTCTGAACTTCCAAGAAAAGGGGGGTACCGGTATTTGCTAGTCCTAACCGATACCTTTTCAGGATGGCCTGAGGCCTTTCGCTGCCGAACAAACAAGGCAAGAAAAGTGGTTAAGGTGTTGCTAAATGAAATTATACCACGTTTGGTATTCCAGCCACAATATCTTCTGATAGAGGTTCACATTTTTGTGCTCAAGTGGTACAACAAATAAGTAAAGTTTTGGGAATAGATTGACAATTGCATACTCCATATAGGCCGACGGCTAGTGCACAGGTGGAAAAGATGAATCACCTGATAAAACAACAAATAGCTAAAATAGGTCAGGAAACAAACCTGTCGTGGTATCAGTCTCTTCCCTTAGCTCTACTCAGAATACGGACCAAACCCAAACTCAAAAGGACGTAGTCCTTCTTTAGCTCGGGGTTTGGTCCGTATTCTGAGTAGAGCTAAGGGAAGAGACTGATGCCATGACAGGTTTGTTTCCTAAGTCCTTTTGAGATTTTATATGGCCGACCATATGTGTTTATATATAAAGGGGAAGATTTGTCGCAGTTGGGATCTGACTATTTATTCATGTACATGATGGAATTACAGAAACAGTTGAATAAGATACACAAGTTGGTCTTGGGAGTGCGGGCTAGAGGCTTAAATTTACCAATTCATTCTTTCAAGCCTGGTGATTAGACTTTTTCAGGACAACCACTAGAAGAAAAATGGAATGGTCCATATCAAGTCCTGCTGACCACCCATACTGCAATCAAAATCCGGGAGCAGTCAGCCTGGATCCACTGTTCAAGAGTGAAGAGGGCCCCAGAAGGACTATGGAAAGCAGTGCCCACTGGGCCACTAAAACTTTGAATCCAACGAAACGACTATTGATAGCATATTTATTAATTGGATTTTGCATAGTGGGAATGCAGTCCTGGAATCAGAATTTATATTTGAGACTGATGCAAAACTTGGCCAAAGTTTTAAATAAGAGTGGCTGTTGGATCTGCACTCAGTTGCGTAGATCGGGCGAGAAACCGGGCATACAGTTAATTGGCCTGCCGATTCCCTTTAAGACCAATTAGAATAACTTGTGGAAAAACCCAGTCTATACGGATGAGAACCATACAAATTTGCAAGTTTTAAAGATTCAGGCCTCATACTTTCAGAAACTAGATGTGTAACTACCAATAAAACGTATAATCAGGGCAATATGACTGTGGGACATTACCTGTATTGTAGCTGGATAATGCAACTTCAGCAATGGATGAAGTAACAAAGGATGATGTTTCTTGGGGCTTTACTAATATATGGGATAAGTTAACATCTTGGCTCCCAAATTTTCAGTGGTTAAAGAGAATATTTGTGGCTGTGATTATGATACTCATATTAGGAATATTTGTATGTATTCTATTTCAGTGCTTTATGAAATGTTGGGCAACTAGGAATGGAATTATATAATGCAAAAGAATTCACATGTATGTAGAAAAGGGGGGAATGAAGAGAGGAAAATTACTCAAGGTCTGTAATGACTGTGTAAAATATAGTTGACCAATAACATATGGCGTATCCTTGATAAGTATGTAGCCACAGGAAGAGATAAATCTGAGTATTCTTGGGCATAGTGTCTGGGAAGATACTGATAAAAACCGCAAAACTCTGCTTAATTAGCCAAATTTAGGACATAACAGATGCATGACAACTGCGCATGCGGCAGACAGAAGAGGTGAAGAGTTCAACTACGAAAGTCTGTACAAAGGTGAAAGAGGAAGACTCTTACTTCATCCCGAGACCCTCACCCAAGCCCACCAGGAGGCAGTGCGCATGCGGAAAAGAATTGCGAAACTAATTATCATACGAAGCGGGAACCTAAACTTCAGGGACTGAAGTTAAGATAGCGCGGTGTTAAAATGAGCCTTTTTTCAGTGTTTCTGGCAATAATCTTTCACTTAAGCAGAAATGCCTGTCGATGATATGATGAAAAAGCCTAGATGTTATTTCTTTCATTTGTTTTGAAGCAATGCTAATGTTGTTTTACGTTCATCATGTTGGAAAAGTTATTCACAAGATTCTTTCCCAGTTTCCATTTCTGATCTTCCTTTTTGTACATCATCTTTGTAAATTTCATGGATTTGGGGTTTTATGCGGATGCAGTTTTGTCCTTCAGTTTTAATTTTCATCAAAAAAATTGTCTCCTCATGTCATTGTAGACTTATCATGGCGCATATTCAGTCCCAAAGTTATATTTCTTTGAAATTCAGTTGGGGGGGAGGGAGAGATGAAAAATGAAGAGTTAAACTGAGTAAACGTATTCAAGATGGTATAAAACATGAAGACAAATATTGTATAGGAAAAATTGGCATTTGGCTTCAGTCAGCTGCTCTGCTGAGTGTACTCCTTGCATACGTGATTGGCATTTAATGATTTGAGAATAAATCACAGTCAGCTTGCCCTTTCAGGTTGATCAATACTGTTAGTCATTAAAAAATAAATGAGGTACTTATTTTTTGTGAACCAAAACATCTTATTTTCACATAATATGCTCATATTTCCTGAATCCTAGTTTTATAAAATATTAGCATTTCTGCCAAGGTTGTCACGATGGTTTTACTAAATAGTTCTTTTTGTTAGTTTGCAGGCTGAAATCATCAATCAGCTTTCTCACTCGACCAGATCAACCAAGTCTTGCTTATCATAAACTAAAAGGCAGGAATCCAGGGGTTATTTTCCTTCCAGGCTTTAATTCAAATATGAATGGTCAGAAAGCAACTGCCCTTGAAGATTTCTGCAGTTCTCTAGGTCATGCCTTTGTCAGGTACATGCAAATTCCATTGGTCTTTAGAAAACAAGATTAGTATTGTGGATTGGGGAAGGTTTTCTAACAAAAATATGTAGACTTGGGCGTTTGGGTTGGAACGCATGCTGTGCTGTACACACAAGCTAAGGAGTGTCTTTCTTCATTTCCAATGTGGGATTTCTGTCTGTGGCAAGACTGAGGTAGATCAGGACAATGTGTTCTCAAAGTAATTCAGAAAACTGATTAATTTTTGTAGTCTAGCCAGTGCTGTATGTTACATTAAGGCAATAGGCACATGAAATCAAGAAGGAAGGACCAGGAGTTCTCATTTTTTAAGTTACAACTATAAGAGTGCTTAACTGCCAAATCTTAAGTTACCCAGTGTCTTCTGCAGTTTTACAACAACACGTACATGCTTGGTGATACTCTCCTTTGATAGACTAGGTTGAATCCTGAGTTTCGTATTTCTTCATATTTGGGTGTAGCATTTGAAAGAGAGTGTGCATATTAAAAAAGAAGTACCTTTAAAATTACAGTATTTGGTTGGTTTTGGTTTTTTTTGTCTGTAAGGGAAATTCTTTGGGGCTTACTCTTGTAACTATATATTGTTACATCAAATTGTAACAGAGCACTGAATCACTAGTTGTCTGTGTTGTGTTTAAACCTCTTTTCATGTGATTTCGGTGCTAGTGATGCACAGGACTAAGAAAGTATTTAATGCGGTATCTTGTCCCTGTTTAGTTTGGTTAAATGGTACTATTTAGGTAGCTTCTATACTGCTATAGGCAGTACGATGATACTCATTTTGATGGTTTCTCTTTCAGATTTGATTATACAGGGTGTGGAAGCTCAGATGGTAAATTTGAAGAGTGTACATTTGGGAAGTGGAGAAAAGACGTTCTGTGTGTACTGGATGAACTTACTGATGGACCACAGGTTATATTTTATTTTTAAATATAGAATGCTTTTTGTCCTCAAGGTAGAACATTAGTCAAAAGTACATCAAAACAGCTCTGATCAACAGTAGCTTCTATTTAGCACTGCCACCTGCTCACTTTCAAGCTGGCTCATTTGAGAGGTCATATTCATAGGACCTCTTGTGCAAGCAGGTGGATCACAAGATCTTGGAAATGTGGGTTGGCAGGACCTCCTGGAGGTTGTTTATTAGAGCCTCCTGCTCAGAGCAGGGCTGTCATCCCTCCTGATGGAAAGTGTGTCACTGACCCATTCTGATATATTAATTAAAGGATTTGCAGGAATGTTACAAGTTAAGATACTCTAGCATAGAATCATAGAATGGTTAGGGTTGGAAAGGGTCTTAAAATCAACTAGTTCCAGTCCCCCTGCCATGTGCAGGGATGCCTCACACTAGACCATGACTCTATATGATAAAATAACTTACAAAAAATCAGCAGAAGCAGCACTTGACTTCTTCAGTTACTTTAGAAATGACTCTAAGAAACTTAAAATCTCCTGCAACCTGGAAATACCATACCTAGTGTTGTGTTTAAAATGATTTTGTATTATGAATTTCTATTATGATTTGTATTATTGCCTTTGTTAACCTCTTTCACTCCACTGAACCTTTACCGCGTGCATTTATTTTAAGAGAGAAACATGAAGTATGTGATGCTAAATTGTTTCAACTCTCATTTTGTTTGCAGCATTTCAGTCTCAGGCAGCAATAACCAGCCGTGCAAAACAAAAAAAAATAGTAAAAGATGAGATCCTATGGTGCTTGCTCAGGCAGAAGGAATTCTGGAGGTGACAGCAGTTCTGCCTGTGTAAGGACCGCAGGATAATGCCCAAGGTTTAAGTAGTTAAACAAAAAGAACCTGTAAAAGAACAAAAAAATGATTAGCCATTTCCTTTAAAGTAATATCTCTCTTTCAGATTCTTGTGGGCTCCAGCATGGGTGGATGGCTGATGCTTCATGCTGCAATAGCACGCCCAGATAAAGTAGCTGCTCTAGTTGGAGTAGCTGCAGCAGCAGACTATCTTGTAACAACTTTTAAGAAGCTTCCCATTGAGGTAAATGTTGATCATTGGCTTTTGTGCAAGCTGAAAATCTATCACGCATTTAAGAAATTCTATTGTTCAAACTGTACTTTTCCTGTAAGTCTTTGTGTAAATTTTCTGTGTTGGTGGTGGAGAAAAGCTGCAAATTTACATTAATCTAGAAGTCTGCAAAATACTGTGCTTCAAGTATGAAGCTGGTGTGAGCACTACCTGGAACATGTTTATATTAGTGTGGCATATAGGACATGAAGTTACGGTCCATTCAGTTTCAGTGTTGAGTACCTTATATTTGCATTCAAATTGGATCCTTGTGCTTTCAAGGGTGGAGCAGTATCTGCTGAAGTAGTAGAGATGACGTTGGGTGAGATGAGTGACACAGGCTGTGTGTGTAGAAAGGGAATTCTTCAAATCAGTGTGTTTGTAAAGACTAAAAGGTGCTGGTGGGAAGTCTCTTTGAGTTGCTTCCTTGATAATGATGTCCAGTCTTAAGGAAAGTAAGTCGGGTGTTATAAGGTGACAAATAAATACAGCATCAAATAACCGTTCTTTAGAATAATTTAAGTGTTTTCCTGATTTTTTTCTGATGGCACTTCATAGTACCTTAGGTGAGATTCTGGAAGTGTGGTATTTAGACATAGCTATTGTGGCAAAGACTGAAAAAGGCTGATCCCTGCAAAGTCCTTTTTTCCTAGGATTCTTCTTGTTTGGAGTGAACTGATTAAAGCCCAAGAGACATACTGTTCATGGCGGCTCTGTGTCTTTTTCTTTCTGATAGATTCTGACTGAGAAACTTAATTTCCTCGGTGAATCCCAATTAGATTAGTTTGCAGGAGAGGCATGCAGAGTAGCTTTTGTGACATGATACGGGTTTTTGTCTTCTCAGATGTTGGAAGGCAAACAGGTGTGTAGCTGCTCTGCTAATACAAATGAACACAGTGAAATTTTAAGCTTGGTGAAGTTTTGCTGCATTTAGAACAGAAATAAGTTGAGGTGCTCCAAAGAGCTTGTAACATCTGTCTTGTCTGTTCTTTGCTTTCTTTTTGTATAGACACAAAATGAAATAGAAGAAAAAGGTGAATGGAGGCTTCCAACGAGGTATAATGAGGAAGGATATTACTCCTTGAAATATGACGTTATCCAAGAAGCAGCAAATCACTGTTTGCTAAATAGCCCTATTCCTATAACATGTCCCATACGACTTATTCATGGTATGAAGGACAGTGATGTCCCTTGGCAGATCTCTATGCAAATTGCTGATCGTGTTTTGAGCAAAGATGTGGATGTTATCCTCCGCAAAACTGGCCAACATCGGATGAGTGAAAAGGAGGATTTAAAACTTCTTGTGAACACTGTTGATGATTTAATTGACAAGCTGGCAACATTCTCTTAAGCTGCAGAGTAGTGTAAGTGTATGAACTCTGCACCTGACTGTCTTCCATGAGTAGCAGAAACCCTGATCTTAACAAGATGATGCCTGTAACTATCACAGTAGGAGCTGAGCTTTATCTGCTGTTTTCTTACCTCTGTTTCGTAAATACAGGTATTAATGCTACGTTTGTACAGACAGTCCCAAAGCTGAAGGAGTGCTGCTGTTGTGTTCAGAACCTCTCTTTCACCATTTAAACCCTTTTTCATAGACTTCCTACACTTCTGTACTGAAATGTTGATTTGTCTTTGTCACTACTGGCCTGTACAATAAAACTTTAATTTCCTGTGTTTGACACCTTTTCAGTACTGTCCTTTTGCAGTAACATTTTTGTATCTGATGTTTGAAGCCATCAGTGCAAGGCAAAATATAACTTAAGTGTTTACTAATGTTATTATTACTAGAAATAGCAAATACCATGAAGCACAATAATCAGATTTCAGACAAACTATGTTGTTCTTTAGTACTGTTAAAATTGAAAAGTGGAAGGCACACCCTGCTGGTATGCTTTGGGTGCTATGTAAAGAAGAAGTTAACCTAAAAGAATGCAGGGCTTCAAATAGCAATCAGTACGTAGATTATCAGTAGGGCTTCTATCCTCTTGTCCAGGCTGACATCTTGACATAGTTACTTTGTGAGCCTGATATTGAGGGATCAATATATTATCTTGGTGTACATTGAAGCTGGATCAATGTAGTGACTCTCTTACAGTAACTTCTTTATAAAGTGGAGAGTACAGCATCACAGGGTAGCACTTCCTCTTCTCTGTGACTTTGGAACTATAGGTTAGCAGGAACAGTGTCTTCAGAGTTAGAAATTTGAAGCGCACGAGTGCAGGCCTGAAAACTTGTGAATGAAACTTGATTGTTGGATAATTCCTGTAACGTAAACCTGTAGAATTTAATAGTAAATGGATTTAATTGCAAATGTGACTATAATCTCAGTTTTGTCAAAAAATAAGGTACCATTCGTGCACTTGAAAATTAGAGATTGGAGCTTAGGTGAGAGGCTGGAAATAGTTCAGGCTGGCCTTAATATGAAACATCACTCAAATGTCTAAGTTGTTTCTGTCTTTATTTCAAGCAGTAAATGGCATTTTTATGGTATTGCTAACTTAAAATGGTAACTTAAATGGTATTGCTAACTTAACTAAAGCTAAAGGTAAGGTATTTCTGGAGAGATTGGCATTTTCAGTAGAAGTATGGAGTTTTATTAAGGTAGTGGGTTTTAATTTCAAAGCAAATCACAGAAAAATAAACCCAACAAGAAAACAAAAATACTCCAAACCCTAAATTTCAGATGAGTTCCTGTGAAAGACAGTTTTATTTAGGCTTCAATATGGCAAAACTCAAGCTATGAAGAAAAACTGAATTCTAGTATGAGAGTAAAATAGACAGCTCTAGTTTAGATGGAAGCCTAATTCAAGTGTATTGATTCCCGAGCTCAGGAAGCTTGTTTGAGGAATTGCAGCATTCCATAAAATCTTAGTTCCAGGTATTTCTGTTTCTGCAGTAGACTTCTTCTCTGTCTGTATGAATATGCAATCCACTACTTAAGCTTTAAAACCTCTTGAATGTGTTTTCTTACTTTAGGGAAAAATCAGTTCAGGTGATTTATGCGGAATTGCTCAGCTACTTCCATTTGTGAAGGTTGAGCTGTGTTCATGTTCATGTATTGTTAAACAGTTGTCATCTTATGTGTAAGATAAAACCTGAAAAATAGATGTTGTAGGGTTTAAGGACATAGGCAAATCAAAATCAAGTTGCTTCAGTGCTTTCTGCTTTTACCTGTGGCAGTTTTTTAATCTACTCTTGTCACAGCTCTTGGATTGCTTTTGGAAGAAAAGGTTGGAAAAAAGTGAACAGCAGTAATTGCAGAGCAGTTAATTTTAATTAAGGCTCAAAGTAACGAGTTGTTTTGATGACTTTTTTGTTCCCAGGTATTGGAGGTATTTCAGTAACTGAAAACTTCTGAGCTGTTTTTTTTATATTGGGATTTATACCTAGAAACACTGAATTTAACCAAAATATTTTAGACAGGGAAAAGTCTTCGCGTGTCTGCATATACTGTAGCTGTGTGTTTCTCTTGCAAGAATGGCATTGTAGTCATTCAAAGCTTCACTTTAGCCTCTATTAAATAATTGATATTTTATGGATAAGGTCTTCTTTTCCAGTGCCTTAGAGCTAGATGAAAACAAATGTGAAGGGGAGCGGTCTCAGGAGTAGGTTTTTGGGGATTCTTTTTCTTGTACCCTTTCCCCCATTAGTCTGCTGTAATAACTTTAGGTGGGAGAAGGCAGCATAACAGGGTTGACACAATTGTTTAGGATACAAAACTGCAGCATCGGTTTGCTCAAACCGCTGCACTACTGAATCCTAGGGAGTTTTGTTGTTTTCTCTGCTTGCCTTCTCTGCTTCTCTTCTCTTACACAGTTGTGCTGTCATAGAGGGGCCTACCTCACCCTTCCAGATTTTGGGGGTTTTTTTAATGCTAATCAGTTAATGTAGTATGACTGTAAGTGGTAACATTCATATTACAGGTACATCCCACATTTGCTACATACAGCATAAATGCAAAGGCAGAAATGATGCTTTCTTTATACAGTATTCCACAAAGTATTTTGAGATCAGTGAATGCTAGTGCCCTTCTCTCTGTGTTCACCTATCATTTTCTCAATCCAGTCTGTATTCCTGAAGTATGAAGGTTACTCTGAGGTAACCTTGTGCAGTTTTTCCTCTGACTTTGCCACGGTAGCTCCATTGGTGTTTCATTTTGCAAGCATAGCGTTTTCCTTGTGTTCATGCTGGAAATTACCAGCACATTGATTACTGTCAACTTAGCATGTCCAAATGCCTGAAAAGAAGGGGTGGATGATAACCAGAGGGAGTTTGATGTTCTACCCTAGCTCTTGACCTGTCAGTAAGTTTTAACAGTCTTGAAGGATACAGAACCATGTTTTGTCCCCTGAGTTAATGCCTGTGGCATCTCTTTAGTCTTTTTGCCGGTAAATGCGCAGATAGTGAATTACCTTCAGTATTAGTCATGTTTCAAAACAAGTGTTTATTTTCTCTGTAGAAATACTATGTTAAACTAGGGGTTTACAGATTTGGGAAGCTCTGCATGGGGAAAATTCGTAAAATCCTTGGGGTTTTTTTTTTCTTAAGGACTCCTAATTTGCTGTTGCATACAAAGTATGTTTTGTGAATATCTAATGAATACGTGTTTCCTCGCACAAAACAATGTCTTTCAAATTTACCAATGCCATCTTGTGCTGCCTGTGGAGTTGGGTATTCTTTGACTACCGTAATCTGCACATAGTTGTTTTTAGCAGCACTCTTAGCTCAAGTTGTTAGCCTTCTAATTGGCTATAACCTTTGGCAGATGTGAATATGACTTCCGGGCTCATCTGTCACTGAGTGTGGTATGGACATGTTGGGGCTGACACTGCTGTCAAAGTACAAGGAAGTTCTGGGCACTGACAGGGCACCTCAGCTGCTTGTGTTGTTGGGTTTAATCAAACAATAGGAGCTGAGGAAGCACCTGGAGGTATTTGTCTTCTATGTGATGCTTAAAAATTGACTCCTGCTGGGGAGTTAGAGTCATTCAAGTTTCATGAGTTAATAACAAAAAGCTTTTATAGCTAGGCAGAAAGCTTGATTAGCATGCAATACCAAAGAAGCAGGTAATGGTTTTCATTAAACCACGACAAGAAGAAACAAAAGCATTGCCAGCTGACCTTGTCTGTCCCTAGTCCTTACCAACATTTTTGTTTCACATCTATTGCAAAATCAATCTACTTGTGCCTTGCCTTGTGAGAAAAAAAAGCCCAAACCCCCAAAACACCAACAATCTTAGTTTGCCTTCTAAAAAGGGAGAAAGTGATGAGGCGTGCTTTCCTTGTTTGGGATTAAGCTCTGCAATAGACCAGTATGTGTTGGAAGAGTCTCTAAAGGTTATTCAACTTGTTTCCTAATAAACAAGGGCTCTTATTCTATTTATTTTGAGCTGTACTAAAGCAGTTTTAGATACGTGTATTTTTATCTTGTCAAGTGTTCTGTTCTGTCTCTTCCATTGTTTGGCTTTGTATTACACATTTCAGCTGGTTTGGTTTTGTTGAGGTCTTTTTGGGTTTGTTGGTTTTCTTTGTTAAATGGTGTTGAGTGTTTCATGTAATTTTGGTTTAACTCATTTTCTCTTGCATGGAGGCTAAATACAGAGTTCACAAAACCCTCCTAGTTGGATAGGGCTTAGAAGAACAGCCTCCTGCTGTTTCTTTCTTATGTTAATTTTGATGATGTGCTCTCTTGGACAGGCTGTTATTCAATGGGGCTAACAGATTTATGGTGCCATACTTTCCACACCAAATGAAAACGTGCTTAGAGACAGACTTCCAACCAGCTATGTGTCTGCAGCTGCTGAGATGTTTCCAATGCTCTAGTCATACTGCAATGCAGAGTTACGTGTTCGGAACCAGTCTCTTGGTCAGAGTCACTACATTAGGTCTCTGCTTGTCATTTCTCCTTGAGCTTTCTCCCCTTCTCTGATTGGGGGAGGTTGCAGAAGTGGGAAGGAATAATGATGTCTTGGGGAATAATGAGATTGGAACTTACTTGTTTTTGAAGTTAACACATTTGTACTGTCATAGAGGGGCCTACCTCACCCTTCCAGATTTGGGGGTTTTTTAATGCTAAAACATCATGTTAAAGGCTTCCCTGGAAATAGAAGAGGGGTATGTCTCTCACCTGTCTGTAGGATCAGCAATGTCTGCTTTGAGCTGATGTACAAATTCAGTCGGATGTGTGAGAATGCAGAATTTCACTGAAGCTTGGTGGAAATTCCCTAACTGCGTTGTAGTTGGCACAGAAATACCAACAATCAGTGCATGCTCTTGCCCTTCCGCCGTTGTTCTCAAGCCCAGCAGGGACAAGAAAGGCAGAGGGAACTCAGTTACGCTGTTTAACAGCAGGCAGCTTGCTGCATACAGGATTTAAATGCTACTGTGCACTGTGCTTTTCTCCTGGCAGGTGTTTTCTAGGGGAAGAGGTTACTGGAATAGTTGAAGAGACAGAGATGAAGGACAGAAATGCCTGCTCACAGATGTACTGTTCTTACGTCAGTTTTTGTAGCTCAGATTTACTTTGCGGCTGTAAGACATCACCTCTCTTCAATATGTGTTTGCCTAGGACAGAAGAATGTTAGTTACAGCCTTCGCCATGTTGTGCCTAAATCTAAATTACAGGACCTATTGCAGTCTAGTTGCAGAGTTGACCTTGTATTTCTCTTTCAAGTCCTGCATATGTAGGTTATATGGTCCAATGCTTCTATATTATTAAAGATAAATGGGTGACTTCCATATGAAGCAGTAAGCGTAGCTTGTGATCTGGTCAGGGGTGAGGAATAGGTGTGTTCTCAGCCTGCTGCACTGTCTTGATTTGCGTTTGGAAAGGAGCTTTGGCTAGTTCTGCATTTATGCTTGGAGTGAAGAGCAAGTGACAGCTGCCAAAACTTCCACTCACTTGGTTCTGAAAGTAAAATACAAACTTCAAATGCTTTTACGCTAGCACGTGAACGGCTGCTGTTCTTTTTGGGCCTCCTGACCTGCACCACGTTGCCTTCTCACCTCCCACAAGGCAAAATGAGAAGGTCGCTGCTGCCTGTTGGGGTGACAGCAAGTGCTCGTATCTGTGGCAAAGGTATGCTGAGCAGTAGCGCAGTTAAAGGTTGGAGTGATGTAAATGGCCTGCCCAGGCTTTGGTCCTGGAAAAGCAATCCCTGAAGGACACAGGCTGCCTGGGATCAGGTGTTGGCCTCATGAGAAGCTTCTCCTTTGCTTCTGTATTCAGTCTGGTTTGTTGGCAGAAAGTGTGCCAGAGTGTGATAGTCCTTAGGACAGTAACTCTTGCAAAAGTCCCCGACAGCAAAGCTCAATCTCTAATCATAAGAAGCAGCAGTTATTTAGTTAGGGGATTTGATATTTTTTTTTGCTTACCAATGTTGCTGCCTGTTTGACCTACGTTTCAGTGAAATAAAGATGTTACTATTCTTGTGTCCTTTCAGTAAATGCATAATGCAGTGATTTATTTTCAAACCAAGGGAGTTCTCCAAAGGTATCATTTGTGTTGGGAACAGATAAAAGATGGAATGTGTTGGTTTTCTTTCCAGGAATCTGTCAATCCAGTGCACGACTTAAAAGATACTGAGAATTAAAATGTGCATTTTGCCTCCAATGCCCTCTTGAATTTTGGGAATGCTGGCAATTATATCCACAGAAATTGGTTTCCAATGGTAAGTGGGAAACATTTCTGCTGGCAAGCTGCCCGGAAGGTGGTTAATGATGTGAGAATCCCAGAAACACTGCTGGCCATGGCAGCCTTAGGAGATGCCCTGTTCTGCAGGCCAGAGTGTCAGTCCATTTTCTTCTGTCTCACAACTGGGAGGGTTCTTCCTTTCTAAATTACTTTGCTTTTAATCTCAAAGTGTTTAAACTGTGCATTTCCTTGCGGTTTAACATCTTCAGAGCTGACAAAGAAGCCCTTCTGCAGGGGTAAAAGAGGATGCTTACGTTAGCAGCTTTTGTCTTTGAGGCTTTCTAGGTTTTAGATTTCAAATTGATGGGGAAGTTAAGAGTTTTCATCATGAGTGCTGTCCCCTACTCTGACATCTCTGCCACCCACTTTGCACAGTTGAGATGGCAGTATTCCTAGATCTTTTGTATGCAAAGACTGTGGGTATCTTGTGACAAATCAAAGCAGTGAATGAAACCGAGGGTCCATAGGGCACTTATGTGATCTTGCAGCTCCTTGAAAAAGGCCCTGTGCTTGCACTGAGCTTGTGCTGAACCTTGGCATCCTCTCTGCAGCTCTGGAAAATGTAACCTCACAACATAGGTGTATATGCAGGGAGCACTTTTCAACGCAGTGCTTCAGAAGGTTCCTTGTGAGGGCAGGTGCTGTGGGCTGGTTACAGCTCAGAAAACTTCCATCTTCTTAATTCCTTTAACTTAGTTATAAAAGGTCCATTATTGCGCAGTCGCAGACTATGGAAATGGAGCCTGGACTTCCAGTTATCCTAATTGCTGGATAGCATCATCTGGTGGGAATAGACCCAGCATACTTTGATAGATAGTGCTTTGAGGTGGCTGAAATACCAGGCTCTCTCTAAGGAGTGAATTACCCAACAGAGATTCTAACAAAGGTGAAGGGTTGCTCTGTAGCAGGATGCGCTGTGGTTTTCCCTCTGTGTTCTGTTTAGAAGACATTGAAAGCTATTGAGTTACCCTGGATCTAAACAGTAGTGAGCTAATTAATGTCAGTTTTGTTTTTGCGGCAGCATTTGCTTGTAGATACACAAAGATTTATAGGATAATACTCTGGTTATCTGAAAGCATAGGTGGTCTGTAGTGCTTACAGGCATGAAATCCTACTTCAAGCATTCAAGCTTCATCTCTGTAGTTGCAAGTTCTATCTTGTGTTACGAAGAAAAATAAGAAGACAGAAGCCATCAGAAGCAGTAGGTAGGTGTTCTAATGGCAGTACCTTTGCTGCTGAAAACCTTCTCTTTCCTCTACATCACATTTCTAGCCATCGGGCTTTAATATGCCTGTGTCTGACAGAAAGAACTTGAGTTCCTTCAGTTCTTTGTTTTGTAGCAACGAATGTTTGCCATTTCTTAACTTCTGGTTTTGCTGAGCTGAACAGAAAATCCTTCCCAAGCGATTACGGTACAGGTTCTGATTTTCCATCCTCTGGTTACTGGAGTGACTATTTGAATTTACTTCATTCTTTCACCGCTTTGTCTGGAGAGTGATTGTCAGAACTGGATATGATGTTCCCATTCCTGTTGCACTTCCCATGTTTTCTTCAGCCAAACCCTTTGGTCGCAATGTCTTGCTCGGCGTCTATGCCTGCCTGGTTATCTTCCATCACCCTCTGCATTTTAACACATAGGACATTGCTATGTTCTGAAGAGCGCTTTTCTGATGATTGAAGTCTGGGCTTTTTTTTATGGCTTCTAATAACATAGTCAATAGTTCAGGCCTGGGAATGCATTCTTATACAAACTGAATAAAAATATCACAGTCATTAACGATTTTTCAGTAAAGTCATGCTATAGGACCTACTAGTTAGCCAGCTTTCATCTCTTTAATGTGTCATGTTGTTTCAGAATCACTTTAGTTCCCTAATCAATGTGCCATGGCCAACTCTAATATATTACAGGGCTTTTAGTAAATTGCGTCAACACTGTGGCTTTAAAAGAAAATAAATCATTCCATTGTTTTCCCCAGGATTGATGGCACAGAAGCAGGCTTCTGGTTGGATCGTTCGTACTTTGGAAGTAGTGGTGGGGGCTGGCATTTGTCCAATTCTCTGCAGCTTTCCTGGTTTTCAAAGCCTTATTAAAGATTGATATTGATGGACAGGGTTGCTTTTCAGCCTTCACAGGATGGGAAGGTCCCTCGAGAATGGGTTGCATGGGCAACATCTGTGAAGGGGGAGACCTCTACTCTGCAGCTTAGGAAGGTTAAATTACCCATCCCTGCCCCCAAGTTAGGAAATGAAGTCAGAGGCTGAGGCAAAGGTAGATGGCTTTTGTGAGATCATTGAAGCACTGAACACCCGAGTGTGACCAGAAACAGCCAAGCAGCAGCCCAGATTGCTCCTTTTTAAACAGAAGAGGGCAGAAATATCTCCAAGTGCAAAATGAAGCTTTTTAATCTTTGTCAGGCCCGGCCCTTTACAGTTGCTTCAATGTAAAGGATGTCAAAATCACATACTGCCTGTTACCTTTGTAGCTGCAGTTTATACTCCAGGCTTGGTTTCCGTCTTGGTTCCTGTGCATTTTCTGTGCCTTCAACAGCGTGTTCGCTGGGCCGGAAAGTGCTCAAGTGGTGGCCTTGTCACGTAGCGTGCTCTCAGTTATGTAAGCAAATACTTCATTGGGATTTAAAACTACCAGTGCAGAGAAGAGAAAGCACTAAATGAAAAGGCTGTGGAGGACAGCAATGAATCGGGTCATCTATTCAATTTTTCATCTCTTGAGTCTGCTCAAGCCCAGCAGCATCTGAAGCTGTATATATTTTAGAATTCATGGTCTTAATCAAAGGTAAATCTGTACAAATCAGACCAGACAAAAAGTCTTTTGTCTTAACTTTCCTTCTCTACCCTCCCACCGCTGCGGTGGTGTAATCAGTTTAAACTACCGTACATGGCCGTAGCTCCCTTGCTATCACTGGAGGTATGCTGACTCATACCATGCAATCTCTGTGCTTGCTAGTTTTCTGTGACTTCCCCTTGGTTTTAGAGGTTCAAGTTGTTTTCTCAGGACACTATTGCACTGTCACATAGTCAAATATATACCGATGATAGGGTGATAACGGTGTTGTACTGCCTGCCTTCTCTTCCTTGGCTTTTCATCCTGTTGCCCCCTTGTTGAAACCTTTTATCAGCACTTGAACGGGGAAGAGGAGAAGTTCATTTTCACACTCAAAGCCTCTTAGTAGTGTGATGCAGAACAGGGAGGAAAAGGTTTTGCTTCTGCTTTGTGATTAAAAAGAAACAAGATGTGCAGTGTCCTGGTTTCAGCAGCAGGAATTTATGTTACCTTCATTTAAGAGAATGAATCCCCTCCGTTTGTATTTCTTACTCTCTGGTACTGGGATGCTTAGTGCAGTTTGGGTTGATGCAGACTAGGAGGAGTAAAACTGAGCCTGTAGGGTGAGCAGCGCCAGGCTGAGGAAACGTGCATGGAAACAGACTGCAGATGGGTGAGATAAACAGGATCCCCGGGCTGTGACTGAGTAGGCAGGCCCTTTAATGGCTCTTAGCAACGCCCCTGCTTTGACCCTCCTCATATGTGAGGAAAATCAAATCAATACACTGTTCTTCAAACCACGATGCTGCTGCAGCAGCAGGGCATTGTGGCAGCCTTCGTCTCTTAAATTCATCAACGCTTCTCAGTTTGCCGATCTCCGGATACCCGTCCCTGCATCTCTGCTGAGGAAGACCCTGACTGCATCTTTAATTGGATTGATTGAGCTCCCATGTACAACCGCCTTCTGATTAGCAAGTATTAGGTAGGCAATTTTAAAGTGCTTTTGGATTTGCCGGCAGCTTTAATGTTGATCTGAAAAGTCTATTGTATTCTCTGTAAACATAGCAGAAGCCTCTCTTTAAAACCTACTCTGTTTTAGATCTTGCTTTTCTTCTGTTGTGGTGGTTGGGCAGGAGGGACTGTTGTTTTCCCTTCTTTAAAGAAAAAGAATGTTGGAGCTGATTTGTGCTTTTGGAAAGGGATATTCCCTCTTTGATCCCTCCCCTGTTCTGCAGAACAGCTATAACCGGTGCCATACAGTCACTTTCAGTGTTGCTGAACATCTGTTCAACTGTCTAACGTATAGGGCAAGCTGCTCACTCTTTTATCCTTTAATTTTCCGGTGCGTTACTTCACAGCTGCAGATTGGACTCTGCCCACTAAGAAAGTTCTGCTTTGGTTCCAGAGATGGCAAACAGGGGACCAAGCTATGGCTTAAGCCGAGAAGTTCAGGAAAAGATTGAACAGAAATATGACCCGGAATTAGAGTCGAGGCTGGTGAACTGGATTATTGTACAGTGTGGAGAACAGATAGAGCACCCTCCTCCTGGAAGGCAGCATTTTCAGACCTGGTTGATGGATGGAACGGTAAGTGTTTTGTGCAGTTATGTTCTTGCATGTGTTTATATTCACAGTGTCCTCATTTTCTGTGTTCATCTAACTAAACTGGTCAGAGCTTACAGCCAGCGCAGAAATAGGTATGTTAGTATCTGATTTATCTTCTTTTGACCAGGAGTCTTAATCTTGGAAGATAATTATCCTACCAGTGCCGTGTGATTAGTACAGTACTCATTCAGTCTTGTGAGTCATGCGTGTTATATATGAGTGTGACTCACTCCTTCAGCCACCTTTTCTCATGCATTTAAACGAGATTTGGTTTAAAATCAGATGTATACTTTTCTGATTAAGAAACAATCAGTGTTGAGAAGGGCAAGGTTTAGAGATTAGAAAATTTGAGTGACTGAATTATGTCCTGTTTTCTTCTTGGGAAATAATTCTGTAGCTCAAACACTGTGTTCCATTGGTTTATTGAACAGCAGGCAGATGCTGCTGTTTGCAGTGGGCTGTAAGAATACGCTAATCCCTGAACCCCTGCCAAAGTGACTTTAACAATATTTCAATTGACATTGCTTATTTTTTTGGCATGGGCATGTGGTTTCTTCTCTGTCAGTTGTTATATAACCTTTACCAGTGGTTGCTCTGTTGTTCCTAGCAGATTAGGATTTATATGATCAGGCTGTTGCCATCAGTTCACGAAAGCTTTAATGTATTTCTAATATACTTTGATCATTATCAATTCACTTCTTTGTTTTTAATTGAAGGGATTGTGTCCTTGACAGAAACTGGCCAGGTCAAAAGCATTTTGCAGCATCATTGCATGTGCAGAAATTGCCTTCTAGTTTGGTGACTGCTTCTAATTTTCTTTCTGTATTTCTCTCTCAGCTGTTATGCAAGTTAATAAACAGTTTACATCCCAAGGGAAATGAGCCCATTGCAAAGATCTCTGAGTCAAAAATGGCTTTTAAGCAGATGGAACAAATTTCTCAGTTCTTAAAAGCTGCTGAAATGTACGGAGTCAGAACAACAGATATTTTCCAGACAGTGGATTTATGGGAAGGTAAAAATAATGAACTGGAAGTGATCTTGCTGTCTTCGTTTGACTTTGCTTTGATGTGCTGTGAATGGTGCATTTTGTCTAAGGCATATTCTCTAAAGTAATTATCTTCTGTTTCTGTTTGCTTTACCTTATTACTATGTTCTTCCTGTGGTGCATTATCTCCTCTGAGGGTTTTATATTACCCTGAGGGCATAACGGAGCCTTTCCAAGCTCGTGTTATCCAAAAGCCCATCATTCTCATAGAAATCCACAGACTTAATAAAACAAATGCTCTCTATGCTAATTATTTCCAAGCAAATAGCTTCTACTAGCAGATATGGTAACCCCTCATTTTCTGGTGAGAAGATTTTATTGAGGTTTTCAAATTATAAGCAAAGCTTAAATTAGAGCTTTAAAATGCATTCCCAGGAGCGTTTATGCCTCTCTGAAGCGTATGAGGGCTCGTTTATGAATAGAGAGAAGTAAAACTCACTGCTATGCCATGTTAGCTGAGCATCTCTAAGGATACAGTCTTGTAAGAGAGGTCACTATGGCAACAGCAGAAATAATTCAGAGTCCCCTGGTGGTTTTGCAGTAAGCCAGGTGAAGCCTGTCTCCATCCAATGCTCGAAATGGAAACTGTGCGCTCTGGTTCCTGAAGAGCTGAGTCATTTGTGCATCTGTATGGCTCTGTTTGCCCACTTCTGTGGTGATGCATCCCTTCCTGGTGCTCTAACCAAATTCACCGTGGATCCTGCATCTCTCTGGACAAAGCAGTGCAAAATGCCTTGTGTGTGGGCTCAAGAGCAAGGACAGCTGCAGGATAGTGAGAGGATCAGAAGTCTGCCATGAGAACGAAACCGTGGGAAGAGGAAAACAAACCACTGGGAAAGCTGGTCGGCACGGTTTCATAGGAACACACATGGAGCAAAAAAAGTGGGGTCTGTATTCACAGGGTGTCGGGATATGTGGAAGAGATCACTCCTCTGAAGGACAGCTCAAGGAATGAAAGACTGAGGGGACTCTGAATGGGTTAGAAGGGAAGGATGTACTGACAGCTGGAGTTACTGGGATCTGTAGTGTTCTCAGAGTGCCAGATTTGCTTGACAAGCCTTCCCTTGGGCATAAGGGCAGGACTGTTTTCTTCCAGTTCAGCCTTTAGGGTTTCATCCCATTTGCCTTTAAGTGTCTTAAACAAAGGGATTTTCACTGCCCTGGTGTAACACCCTCCCACCCCTCAGTTTAGCATGCTGTTGAAACAGAAGCTCTTGCAAGGGATGATAATAGATCATTTCACATGCTTTTCTTTGCTGTCTTTTGCATCTTATAATGGCTTCACAGCATGCAAATGAAAATACGGTACAGAACACCTTGCTTTGAAGACAAAAAGCTGGTGAAGGTGGTGGCTCTCTCCTCATTTCCTTTCACTCATCACCATTTCTCAACAAAAGAAAAGGGAAGAAGTTAGTGACTTCCAGAGGACGGGAAGTAAAAAGCCAACTTGCTACCGAGGAGGGAAACATGCAAGTCATTGCCCCACTGTTATTTTAGGACTTACCAAACTAATCTGTGTCTCCTCACTTTCCTGCTCCCTTTTCATCCCTCCTGCTGCTCATTTCAGTGCTGACATGAAACAGTATGTCTCTCCAGTAGGGGCTCGCTGCAAGCTTTTTGTGTCTATCGGTAACTCTGACCTCTAGCATCTGTGCTGCTTCAGGGCTGAGTTGTCTGAACCTGGATGCATTAGCTGGACAGAAAGGACAGTCTCTTTTTCACTGCATCCTAATTACAGCACTCCTATAATTCACACCATGACCTCTTCAGAAACAGAGGAGATGTCAACGTATGTTTACAGAGAAAGAGGGAAATAACAGTATTTGTGACTGAAAACAGCTTTTCTCTGGCACTAGTTGTTTTCTGAGAGCTTTTGCTCTGAAATTTTGAGTAATGATTAATGAAAATGTTTTAGGCTGCAATTTGCTGTTGGCTGTTTCCAACTCACTCAGTCCATCTGGTGCGTTTTAATTCATCTCTACGACTTCTTGGTCCAGAAGAAGTGCTGCCTCTTTTGGTCCTTTCTTACATAAATGTTCTGTGCTGAGCCGCTTTCCCTATTCCGTCCCAAGATACTCTATTCATTGTTTTTTACGGATACATCCCTGGTATATTTTGAGGCAAGCAGGGAGCAGATGTACCTCTGGGCTCTTGTTAATCTTTACTAAAAAGCATTTTAGGAATACTGTGCAAAGCAGTTCTTGGTCTTTGGCTTTGAAACTTCCCATTTCTGGTCCTGGAGATGGAGGCCTTCCAGCCAGGTTTCCCCAAAGAGAAAGGCTTAGCACAAGAAGTGAACAGAGGCCTCTTCCTCCTTGTCTAGGCAGTGCCAAGATCCTTTATGAGGCTGTGCTCTCCGAAGCGTGCCGCAGAGGACACTGAAGATGCAGACGAAATGCCATCAGCATAGGTCCCTGCAGCATGATTCAGGGAGGCTGATGCGGGGGGCCAGGCGGGCAGCCCACATGGCTATTGACGAACAAGTGCCGAGCTGAGGAAAGGCACTGGCTGCATTTTTGTCCAATGCCAGCTCAAGCCTGGCTTAGGACGATGTATATGGTCCCTGCTGTCAGGCAGCTGCAGTGTGAGGTGTCTGTCACTCTTCACATGCCTTTCTCTGCTGACCATTGAGCCCCATGTATCCTCTGCTGCAAGAGGGAAAACATCACAAGACCGCATGCATTTGGGGTGTTCCCTCGCCTGCAGCACCCCTCATACACAGCAGGAAGGCTCTGCAAAGCAGGGCCGTGGCTTTGTTTTGTCACATGGCGCTCAGCTCCCACTGGGTCTGTTCTTCCCTGCAGCGTCTCCCACTCGGCAATGACAAATAAAGCAGAGCTGAGTGCGGAGCGTGGGGGGGGCTGCCAGATGGCTCCATGGAGCCCATCATCGTATTTTGCTCCCCATCTTTTGTTTCTTTCTCTGGTTTTCTGTGCTTGCTGTCATTATTCAGCTCATTCACTTCTAAATCCTTCTTCACATCCCTCTTCATCCCAGTCAGTCACCGTGCTCCTTGTTATATGGGAGGCATCGCAAGGACGTTGTGTGTGGCATCTGTTACAGCATATGGTACATCTGCTGCTTCAGGGAGCTCTGAGCGCTTCTTCCTCGCCCTCTTCCATGAGCGCCTGTCTAAGTGCATGTGTGGGATGTCAGCTCTTCAGCTGCCCTCTTAAGCAAGGACCCTGTCTGATGCACCCTGCGTTAGCAAGTACAGTAAAATGAGGGCTCTGGATAGCTGACGATTTAGTATCTGAGCAAATGGTCCTCTGCAGATAGGGTTGCTATAAGCTATAATAGGCTGTATGACAACCACAGTTGGAAGCTGTTAGACATTTTCAGCTTTAGGGTGCTTTCCTCACCTCAGCCAGTGTGTTGCACAGTTAGGTTTGTATGAGTCAAAGCCTTGAACTGCATTTGCCTATAATCAGGGTGATGCACAGCATAAACACAGAATGTGCAAAGCTCACTTTCCTCTATGTTCCAGCTGGTCTACAGAGATCTTCATTAATATTGCTCCACTGGAGGTATTTCTGAGATCTGTTATCATCAGCATGTCTCTAGGATCTAGAGTTAATTTAATGAATGACCTCTTTTCCCATGTGAAGAACCTACAGTCAAAATCAAATCTGTGAACCAGATACATTATCTTAGGAAAGAGGAAGAACTGGAACCAAAAGAAAGGGAGAGGAGTCACAGGAACACTTATGGAAGGATTTCAGAAGAAGGGAGAGGCAAAAGACAGATTTCCAATAACTTTCCACTTCACACAGTTGGAAATATGTGCTGCGACTCATTTTTGCTAGGAAGTGTTCCAAAAGTTAACATAGTGGGTAATGAGTTGGAGTCTGGCCAGCTGATATCTTTATGTTCCTTCCCTTATTACACCAAGTGACAAAGTGCAGGAGTAGAACCAAGAAAAGAAGAGCAATCTTAACTTTATAAGATTTTCCATGTCTCCCCTGTTTTGTTTGCTGTTTGTTTGTTTAACTTCCTGGAAGAATGGGCACAACATGACCAAAAAGGAACATTTCTTTATTATCCTCATTTTTGAAGGCGAGACAGGAGGAGCCAGGTTTTTTACACGTAAACCCTATTGAAAATGAGCCTTATATTTCAAAGATGTCAGATGCCCTTTTGGAAAGCTGATGAATTTTCAGCTGGGTGGAAGCTGTTCCTCTAAGCAAGTGACAGGCAATTTCACCCTTCCCAATGCAGGGGGGATAAATTATCCCCTGGGAAGCTTTTGTCTTGCTGCTGTTTATGGAGGGAACGTAAAGAACTAGTGATGATCAGATCAGTGACTTCTACTTGGCTAAAGGTGAGATGAGCCCTGACTTCTTGAAATGAGGAATAAAGTGAGGTAACATAGGAAGGAAGTGAAAGAACTGGGGCTTGGATGGCAGGACCTGAAAGTATGAAACGGCAAAGCATCGATTTTTGGCAGCCTGAGAAAGGAATCCAGTGGGAGGGGGTTGGGGGGTGATTTTATAGTTAAATTGGGGAGGACTGATAGGAATTACCTGCACAGGAGTTCTCCAGAGCTGCTGTGAGGTCTGTTAGGAGAAGAACTACGTGGAATTGCCAGGAATTAAATGGTGGGACCCATTTTACCAGGTTACAGGTGAAGATACACACTGTTCTCCTAAAGACACATTTTACTGAGTCTATTTATTGCTCTTTATTCACCAAAGTGATCTCTTCTTAGGAGAAAATTTTGCCAGAAGGGTCATCTGGAAGGAGTTACAATAGAATGGGGGAAGGCATTAAAATTGGCAGAGGCCTGGAAACCTGGAAATGTCGAGTTTGGCTTTAATGCTGTCCCTTTGATGACTTTTAATATGCTCTTGCATGTCAGTGCCTCCATTTCAGCGATGGTAAAATAGCTTTTGTAATGCTATTAATGCAATTTTGGGGGGGAGCTGAAGGACTTAGTTAATACATTGGGTAAGACTGTTAATTAATGTGCCAAGCTATTTGCTGTGCAAGGATTTCTTCTACTCATTTCTCTGTCTGGCTTTCTAGGGAAGGACATGGCAGCAGTGCAGAGAACCTTAATGGCTCTAGGCAGTTTGGCAGTCACCAAGGATGACGGCTGCTACAAAGGAGATCCATCCTGGTTTCACAGGTAAAGTCCAAAGCACAGCTGCTCAGAGCTGTCTTCCCTGGGAAGCTGGTTATATTGTTGGGGAAAGAGGGGAAGAGCTTTTCCAGTTTCCTTCTAAGGGAAAGGTTTTCTTTCCAGAGCCTGGAGGAGGAAAGCAAAGACCCAACCAGGCAGCAACGTTTTCTACCCTTCAGCAGTTCCCAACTGTATCGTTGTCTCTTCCAGGCCCATGTCTTACCGTATCTTGTCAGCCTAGAGTTACACCCAAGAGGAGCCTGGTGGGAGCTGCGTAGTGCAGCCTTTCCTCATGTAGCCAAGTTAGGCCCCCTTACTTGTCTCTCCTGTCCCAGAGCTGGGACAGCGTTACTGGTACCAGGGGTAAGGAGCGCATCGCCTGTGGCTCCAGCTCTGGTTTTCTCCTGGAGGCACTCCTTTTGAAGGAGGCTGTTACAGGCTGTGCTGGTGTGGACGTGTGTGCATGTGCGGGGACCCTCCTGGGCGGCTGGATTTTGGTAGTGCACACAGGGAGGAGGATTGCAGCATCCTGTTCCAAGCACCTTTGGGGCATATCCATCTTGCTTCATGAGGGGCCCGCACTGATCGCTGAAGAAGAGAAAGTTTTCTTGACCACTGATGTTATCCCTGATTCTTATTTGCTAAAAGGAGATCAACGATACTTAGGAAACTTAGCCACCAGGTTTGATGACGTTCATCTATTTAGCAGCTTCAGCTAATCCTCTATATCTATTTATGAAGAAAAGGGAACAAAAATGGCAACGGCCATGCAGATATGAGTATTCTAAGAGTAGCTGTCAGGTAAAGTGTCCTTTAGCCTCACATCAGATAACAGACAGAAAGACTAATGAAGACGTCGCTGTCATGGATGTCTGCAAACCCCAATATAACAACCCCTTTACCAAACAAAGAGAAGGGATGAAGCCTTTCCCCGTTTTTTATCAAACCAAAAATTAATTCATTTCCAGTCCTTTTTTTTTTTTCCTTTGGAGAGAACTACTGCTCTGTGAAGAGTTTTCTATCCTGCCAAAGCTGTTTATTTGCTTTAAGACTCCATTTGTTTTGAGTAGGGAGTCTGAGAAGCAGGAACAGAGCAAAAAGGAAATGTTCCCATAGTTAGTTAGCCCTCCTGCCTCACAGACATATTGACATGAGCTTCTGCCGCCCAAGAGTATTTCTTATGCTGAAATGTCTGAAGCGTGTTAGCAAAATAGATTCTGACTGCTTGTCTTTGGTTTCCTTGGCTTTTTGGATGTCTAGGTGAGGCTCAGCAGAAGGATAACAAACGTCACTTGGTTTGTCTTAAACCTTCAGCTGTTTTCGCTGAGGCTAAGGGAGGCTTGAGTTTTAGGAGAATAACTGCAAACTCCCATGCATTCTTTATATGAAGTTACTTTAACTTAATACAGTGCACAAACAGATTTGTATTTATGGAAGATAATTGGGTTTAAAATTGGGTTCAAATCTAGTTACATGCTTTAATATAAACCAGACATGAAATCATTATGACCCAGACAGGCTTATTTGTTTTATGTAACTAAAACAAAGTACTACATGGAAAAATTAATTTACATCTGGGCTCCTAATTGTGGGTGGGAACAGTTTGCATTGGCATAAATGAAGATGTGATCACCTCCCTCCTCCCCTAGCTGTCTCTCCTGCCCGTGCTGCTTGGATAGCCAACTCCTATCTATTACAGTCCTTGAAATTCCATTTTGTTGCCACTGCCTTAAGGAAAACAGGTGTTATTTCTATAAGGAGATAGCGTATTGCAGATCAGGAGCTGTTTGTTGAGTAGTTTACCCATCCCTTTAGGCAGATGGAGCCCTCTCACTGCCACCCAATATTAGTTGTGAGTCAGGGCTTTCAGGCTCATTCTTAATCTCCTTAAGTTAAATTGAAAGAAGTCAAGATTAAATGGAGTAACAATATCCGTGCAGGGATCCACAGTGATTAAGATACACTTGAACTAAGCTGTTTAGCTTTCCATTGTCAGTGTCTCACATACCCAGTCCCGCCAGGCCTGATTCCCCCTTCCTGTGTGCTCTAGCAAGGTTCATGGATCAATGGTTGTTTCTTATCTTATGTTTTGGCAACCACAAGCACTGGTGCCAAGTTGGCACAAGAAGTCAACAAATCTGTTGGGCTCAGTTTGTGGTATGGGTGATGCCAGGTTATGGTAGACAGGCCAAACAGAACTCGACATGGTGTAAGACACCAAGGGGAAAAGACTTGCCCTCCACTCTTTTTCTACAGTCTCGGTTAGAGCTATTTCTACTGAACTAAAAGCAAAATGTAAGTACACGTTCTTATCTGCAAGACCATCGCATAATAAATGAGGTGCTTACCATGCTTAAATAACACTATATAATCCAAACTGTACATCTGATTAATACTGTGGAATTACTCCACCACACAGCTGAAAACTCTAGGAGGAAGCAGGAAGAAAGAATAGAGTGCATTCCTGGGATTTTAACTTAAACAAAGGCAGACACAGTGAACCTGAGATTCAATGAGGTAATAGGAGTAGTTCTAAAAACGGCCCCTCGTGGAGATCCTGCGGTGTAAGTAATCTGGGGAAGAAATTAAGCAGCAGTGAGAGGGATTGCTTTCTGAGGCGCCTACCGTCGTGTGTGCATCCCTCCAAAGCTGCTTGCTTTCCGTGAGCTGTGGTATCTGAGAGCTGGACATGAGTTTCTCTAAGCCCTCTTCTTAGGCTATGCGTTAACACTGGGGACCCATTCTGAAAAATGATGGGTCAGCACTGATGTCCTGTGGATCTTTCTCACCTTTCTGCTTTACTGAGCTTTCATCTGCAAGATCTTGAGCACCCTGAGCCTAGCAAAGATTATAAGTGCCTGTGTGGACTCAAGCCAGGGTGTTCAGCATGGTGCAGGATCAGACCCCTGTGGAGAGGATCATGTTGATGGTTTTCAATCACAGCAGGCCTCTAATCTGGCATTCTCATCTAATGTTGGGGTGGGGAGAAACAGGGAACTGTAACACTATGCGGTATTGCGGGATAACCTGAACCCAGGACAAACAGACACAGCAGGGAGCAAGATTGTACCTGGGTGGGAGTTTGGTTGATTGAAAGCCTTTGGTCTGGAGCTCTGCTGGTTCATATGGTTTATTTGGTAGCAACAGGCTGATCCTTCTCCCCTGTAACAATTATTTGTTTCCCCACCTATTACAAAGGTAAGACAAATCCAAGATGAACAGTTTCTCTCAAGGCAGCACAGTGCAAACTTTTGTGCTTCTTTTTAACTGCCACTTTGGGCCCCAGTGCCATTTTCAGGGGAAAGAGGCTCCTTTTAAACTCCAACAAAGGTTTATTGATCCAAAGGGCTTTTCAGACCAGGGACACCAAACAAGAACGCTCAGTATGTTTTGACAGAAGATAAAGGACTGTGATAGAGTTAAGACACCAGTGCAAAGGGCAAAGTCTATTGCTTAGAGGAGAGAGATCTGGAAATGGCAACAGAGCAACTGTTCTGTCCATCAGGCAACCATCATCTGCTCTGCCAAAATGAGCAAGTCACGACTGACCCGTTGTTTCCCTGGGTACATCCAGTTCTTATTTACTCCACTGAGTTAAATTTTACCTATTTTTACAGGGGTGCTAGACGGGTATCAATTTGTATTGATACACAACAGGTAAGTGTCAGTTGAGAGCAGTAGGGTTTAACACCAATTAACTTTATCGTGTGTGTTATATACAGCACTACATAAATATTTTACCTGTCCTAGCTGCTGGGAAAGTCCCTCGGGCTCTGGAATAAGTGGTACAGTGAAAGCCTGAAGTGTTGTAGGTTTGACTAGAGCATTACTTCTAACTGCAGGAAAGCAATTAGCCCAGCCAGTATTGTCCAGCCCGTGGGATGGTCCAAATGAGATATTGCATTACAGGGGACACATCTATTAACATGAGCCAATAATTCATGATCCTTTGGGCGCACGCAGAGTGATGTGTGTACGTTGCTTTTGTGTGTGTGTCTGGACAGGAAAGCACAGCAGAATCGACGAGGATTTTCAGAAGAGCAGCTTCGTCAGGGACAGAACGTTATCGGCCTTCAGATGGGCAGCAACAAAGGAGCATCGCAGTCGGGTATGACAGGCTATGGGATGCCAAGGCAGATTATCTAAAGCATCTCTGTCTGTAGAGAAAACACTCCTTCTGCAGCATGGTCTGTTTAAAAAAAAAGAAAAAGTGAAAAAAAAAAAAAAGCGCTCATCATTTCCCTTTCTGCCTGGTTTTTAATAGTGCTCTCTTAGGTTTGGGATGTTTGGGGTTTGGTTTGTTTCATTTGCAGCTGCAAGAGTTCACCTGGGACCTTTGGTTTTTGTGGTGGTGTGTGTCAGTTCCCAGCACGTGCGCACTGCTGCCTCCTCCTTTTCACTTCTGAACTATGCAAAGAGAATTATCCCGTATTAATTTATTTGCAAAGTGTTATCTTCCGTATTTGTCTCACACTGCACTTGTATTTCAACCGGTAACCTCGTTCTTCGGTTCGGTGATGGTATTGTTTGACCCAAGAATAAAGACAAATTAAAGGCACTTCCCCTTAGAGTCGTTATTTAAAGGAGGTAAAAGCAAAACCAATGACCACATGGTACAGTGCTGAGGAGTTAAATGTTCTGAAGGGTCAGTCTTTCTCATCCCTAACTCTGAGCCCTCTCTGAGTGACTCCCTGCTGTAGTCTTTGCAGTCTGTGGTAATGTTCAATTTAGTGTTTGTCTAAAGACACATCCAATGTGTTTTTCTAAACTAAGATGTATTATTATCCGTTGAGTTTGATTCAGGTAATCCCAGCCAATTTAATTCAGATCTCCATCAATCTAATGTGCTGGCTTGACTGCAGCCAGCAAACTTGCGGATGGAGCTAAAATCAGTTTAATAAAGAAGGAAAAAGATGTGTTTGAAAACAAAGCAAAATAAGGAATTAATTCCCTACTTCCCACTGGCAGGCAGACATTTAGCCCCTTCCTGGAAAGCAGGGTCACAACATGCATGATGGCTACCAGTTACCTTAGACGTATCTCCTTTCTCCTCCTTTTCCCTGAGTTTTGGTTGCTGATCATGGCATGGTATGTATGGGATATCCCTTTGGTCAGTTCAGACCAGCTGGCCCGGCTGTGTCCCCTCCCAGCCTCAGCTGCAGGGGCAGGATGAAGAAGGGAGAAGACGTTGACACTGTGCAGGCACTGTTTGGCAACAGCCATCACGCTGGTGTTTATCAACTGCTTTAGTCACAAATCCAAAGCATGGCATACTACAGGCTGCTGGGGAGAAGGTTGACTCCATCCCAGCCAGTCTCAGTACACCCAACAGCAGGTGAGTCTCCAGACTTAGGGAATTCTTCCCCATGCGCTGTGGTTTAACCCTACCCAGCAACTAAGGACCATGCAGATGCTTACTCGCTCCCTGTCCTCCTGTTACCGAAATGGGATGGGAGAAGGATTGGAAAAAGGAAAACCCCTCAGGTTGAGATAAGAAAAGTTTAATAATTGAAGCAAAGTAAAATAATAATAGGAAAGAGAGGAATAAACCCCCAGAAATGCAAGTAATGCACTGTACAATAGCTCACCACCTGCTGACCGATACCCAGCCCAACCTGAGCAGCAGTCTGGGCCTCCTGGATAACTCCCCCCCCCAGTTTATATACTTGGCATGACGTGCTGTGTTATGGAATACCCCTTTGTCTAGTTTGGGTCAGGTGTCCTGGCCCTGCTCCTTCCCAACTTCTTGTGCCCCTCCTCACTGGCAGAGCATGAGACTGAAAAGTCCTTGATCAAGGTAAGCGCTACTGAGCAACAACTAAAACATTGGTGTGTTACCAACATTGGTCTCAGACTAAAGCCAAAACACAGCACTGCAGCAGCTGCTAGGAAGAAAATTAACTCTACCCAGCCAAAACCGGGACACTATGAAAGGACAATCTGTCAGTCAGAGGTGAGAACAGGCTTTACCTTGGTAGTTGGTACCATTTCAAGGAGAATGCAAAACAAGGGGTGTTTCACATGCAAAGAAATAGCATAAAATTTCCAGAGTGCTTCTGACCTGGAAAATTCCCAAAGTTCAAAATCCAGTGATCTGTTATGCTCGCCCGTGGTGGGCTGTAAAAGCAGTTTGTAGTTCATTTTGGGACAGTTTGCCAGAGAGTCAATAGAAGAACTTGCTGACATAGCCATCTATCCATCTCGCCAGAGCAGGTTGACTTCCTAGTCAGTTCAGGCTGCCTTGCAGCTATGTGGTGTGTACACTTAGGGGATGCGCACAGTTTTCCCTGCAGAGTTTTCTTGCTGTTAGCTGTCTGTTGGCTTTACGCACTTCTTCCCCACAGGCAAATGGGAAGGGTAACATGATAATTGAACTCTGTGGGCTTTTGCTTTTTAAATTCATGATTGGCATCCAAAAAGGCCTGGAAACGTAATATCTGGCCAGGTAAGAAATGAAGGGTCATCTGTTCTGACAGCTGAGTGCCTACATATGTAGATAGAGGTGACTTCTTTCTGGGTTTGAACAGTGTGACACATCGTGCCAGCTTGTCCACTAAGCAGCCCTGGAGCCAGTGACACAGATTGATGTGTCTTCAAAAGTTCTCTGTGTAAACTGAAGGGATGATTCCCCCAGCTCAGATGCGGCTCTATCCTCGCTGTTAGGAGAAAGGCGGAAATAATATCTGTGGAGCACAGCAAGCAAGAAGTGATGTAAAGGTCATGTTACGTGGTTGGGGCTGAAGGGATCTATAGCAGCTGCCACTGAAAAGGTTCTGCCCCCACTTGTACCTCCTCTTTATCTGCCAGGGCATCTTGGCTCCTCTGCTGTGCTCTTGTCAAGCGGTTTTTTTTGTGTGTTTACTACCTGTTTAGGGCTATTTTTCAGTCACTGAAGTGAATTATGCTCAGTAGAGGGTCAGATAACCACCCCAGATGGTGCATCTGGAGTAGGAGGTCACCTTCCAGCTGTGATGGGGCATTAGCTCAGTGCAAAGTATAACACATAACTTCTTCCTAGATACTACACGAGGTGTAGCGTGAAGAGAATAGCAGTTTTACTTCCTAAAAGCAAATCAACTGGTTAAGACAATCTGGGCTGATGGCATGACGAACGCCTGCTGTCAGAAACTTCACCTTGGTGAATGTGAACAGCAGCCACGCTCCCTTAGCAGAAACCAGGAAGTGACAGCCGCAGCAGACCAAGTGGCTGAGTGAGAGCTGCCTTGCAGGGAAGAGGTCTGAGAAGTCCCACCCTGGCCCCTCTGTCCCACACCACCTGCATGAGGGACACAGCCTCCGAGAGCCAGACCAGAGCTTGGTGACCTCGGTCTCTTCCCTTTGTTTGGCTGCAGAATTGCCATTCTGTATGTCCTTCCCTCTGGAAACACGGATTTCAAGTTCCACGTGCCAGTTGGATTCCCAGGGTACGTCACTTTCTGTAATCCCTGATGCCTGCCCTCCTTCTCCATCAGATTTTCTTCCTGGCCTTGCAGGCAGCAGAGGGAACCTGGCCAGATTCAGGTCCTGGCCATCAATACAGCCGACTCAGAAGGGCAGACAGATCCACTGGTCAGCACAGCGGTCTGCCTAGCCCTGCGCTCTGCCGCTGGCAGGGGCAAGAAGGCTGCTTAGAGCGCTTGAGCCCATGCGTCCTTTTTCTGCAGTCCCTGCCCTTCCTTTCCCATCAGCATCGGATAATGTTTCGATAGGGTATGTCCCAGCAAAAGAAAGACCATGCCCAAATTAACTGTCCTTTCGTCAAAGCTACATCCCCTAATTAAATGTCCTTTCCTTCGGTTTGACATTCTAGCTTCATGGAAGTTAGAGAAACAAAAAAACTAGTCATTAAAAAGGAAAGGCAATTTTAGCAGACTGTAGTGGCAACAACAGCCAAGTGCTCCAGGAAAGAAAATCTATACCCTGTGGCTGCAGACACAGGACCTGATTTAGTATGGGAACAGCAGCAAAAACCGATTGATTCCCCAGGGTCTTATTTCTGGTAACCCTTCCTCACAACACTTTCTTTCTTTCCCTTAAAGCATCAAACTAATCTAGCTGTTAACATCTGGCAGTAGGTGCTGCAAATGATAGTTTATCTTGTGGGTTAATCTGAGCCTTCCGTATTCCCACATGATATAGAAATATTAATATTATTATTAAATATTCACATATTCTGGCCCACTAATGTTCTTCTATTAAAACCTCCTTAATACTAAGCCTGCAAACATCTTAAGCCAGGAAGTTAAAACAGTACCAGGCTAGTTTAGTGACCAAGTTAGCAGGAAGCATTATTGCTTCTCTCATATTAACAACAAACCATTGTAAGTTTGCTTCTACTGCTTCAAAACCACTTGCTGAGCTCTCCCAGAAGCCTAAGTGATTTCTATGGCAACCTTCTGGATTGCTACTACTAAAAGCCTTGATATACATTAGAATGAGACGTACAGGAGCTTTGAACATGTACTGAAGGGTATGGTGTATATGTGCGTGTTTCCACTCCTAGCTATGGGGCTAGCTGATGCTTGGGGGATGGTTCTTTCCACAGATGATGAGCAACATCTCACTTGAGGCTGTGGGCTCACTTTGACAGCAAGTACGAGCTAATATAAGGCACCTCACATGCTGCCTGTCATTGCTTTTTGAAGCCTGGCTGTAAGCTGATCAGCTGTCCCAGCTTAAAAATAAACCACAATGTTTTCTGTAGGAAAGTGCTTTTGATATCCTCCCCCCCCCAACAGCTGTATCAGAGAAAGCCCCATCAGAGCAGGCTGGACCAGAAACACCTTGAACACTGCCGCCCTTGTTCTTCAGTTTGCCATACATGTACAAATGTACATAACATTTGCCTGCCTTCATTATGAGCAACTGCTTAGTAACATCCTTGCAACACTAAAGTGACATCTAATGGCCTTTTGAAAGGATGCTCAGTAGGTGTGTGAGTGTAGAACCACATGAATGAGCATGGGATCCACGTTTATCCCCATTTATAAGGAGAGCAGAAAGAAAACACAACAATCAGAAAGTCACTATTAAGTTCAGCCAGTTCAATTAAGGTGGACCTTGAGGACCGTTAGGCTAACAGAACATCGTGTTTTTAACAAAAACGAATAAGGGTGAATGGCACGAAGAGGCTTCGCTCTTCAGCAAATTTGCCCTCAGCATCGCTTTGCTCCATGCCTCTGCTGAATGGCATCCCCAGGCCTAGCCGGGTGTGAGGAGAAGGGGCTGCTGGTGCCAGTGGTTGCCTTCTGCCTGCGAGCTGGCAGGGTGGGCTGCCTGCGCTCCAGTCACAACGCGCTCAGACCAAGCTGACTTGTTTTCCTGACTGCTTAGGCCAAAACAGAGCCGCCAAGGAGGAAGAATAAGGACTTGAGACACCAGACTTGCAGTTCTATGTCTGTAAGTAATTGGATTTGGCTCTGGCTGCGTTGTTTGAATTTGCTGCCTCTGTTCCTTTTGTATGCAAGAAGGGCTAATACTTAATAAAGATGATCTGAACATCCCAGACATGAGTAGGATCGGTGACGTGGCAATGCCTCCTAGAAATAAGCTTTAAATACGCTGAGAAGGGAAGTGAGCACCTTTGGAGGAAATAGTTGCTTTAAGTTGCTTTGAGGCTGCTCTGTCGCTGCCAATGGTAGCTCCTGAGCCAGAGAGAGAGGGGCCGTGAAGGCTGCAGATGAGCATGTGTACACTGACCTCCTTCCAGCTCTTTTGTCTTCTACAATCCTAAAAGGAAGCATAAAAGCTATTTCTTTAACGTATGCATAAGCTACCAAGGCAAACGCTCAGCAGCACCCTAAATTTAAGACAATCACCACACAAGCAGGGAGAGGAGCAGGCAATTTTGTTGGCCTGTGCTTTGAGCACATGTACTGCTTTACTGCGTTTTCCCTCTCTGTGGGGCTTCCTGTCCAGCAGAAAGGGCAAGTGGCACAGGCAGGAAGACAACACAGATGACTGCCAGGAAAACATGTCCAACAGCCACCTCTTCCCACTCTAACAAATTGATATTCCTATTCACACTTCTCTGAGGTTGGTATTCCCACCTGAGCCTCCAACATGAACCCACCACGATTCTGTGGCAAAGCTCGAGCAGTAGAAAGCTATTAATATAAAATGGCAGAGAGAGGAGGAAAAAAGGGTATTGACTGTTATCATCAGGGGAAAATCACAGCCTTGGAGGGAAGGAAATGTTTCTGCTCTCATCTTGCGGTGTTTGTGCAACAGCACGGTGCACGATGCTGTGACATTCAAGTAAAGTTATAATACTATGTCTCAGATGCAGAAATAAATTTGACTGTAGTCCTATTGGATTTATAGGGGAAATTAAAGAGGTGACCTTTCTTCCTAATTAAATTTCTCTTAAATGGCTCGCTTTGGTAGAAATGTTACTCTGTTATTAGGCAGGAGCAAATCCTGTGCCCCAGTGAGTCAGCGCTCTGCAGACCACACGGCAGGTTCGATGCTTATGTGTTGGTTCAGAAGTGATGTCCAGGAACACAGGAGTGGCCTCTGCTCTGGCCTGAGGATCTGCGTGGCCAGGCTTGCATGGTGAGGGTAGAGGCAGAGCCCAGAGGGAAGGAGCAGGCACGTGGATAGCGGGGGCTCGAAGCAGCACAACGTGTCTGAGGCAGACTGATGACTGCCGGGTGTTTCCAAACTGGATTTTAAAGGAAGTGTATGCATTGTCACCCTGTGAATAACGATGTGAGGTGCATGAAAGCATTTGTGTTTGCACAAAAGTCAGCTAAATGCTATGTTTCTTTCATTTCTTGTTAAGGCACGGAAGAAGAGAAGGACGAAAATGAGCAGAGGTTGTTTTTAGGAGCAGGTTTTGCATTAGTGTCATTATGAGTCGACACTTCACTCTAGGTTTCTTTGTATTAGCGCCCACACATAATGTAGATTGAAAGGTTGCTCTGCTGCTTCCATATCCTTCCAACACACAGCCCAAAAGGTGTTGTTTTCATCGCATTTTTAAAGATGCTGGAGTGTCATGGATGTGCCTTAACACCCCAGAGCTGCTGAGTACTGGACCTGGCTTTTGTGGGTTTGGCTTTCGGTAAAAGGGGAGCAAAACCACTTCCACAGCTACATAAATGCAGGTCTGGCTTTAAATTGCCTGGATACCATGGCAACATTGGTTTTCCAAGCGAATAGAAAAAGGTTTGGATACAAGGAGGAAAATCAGTACTCCAGGTAGCAACTCAGAAGGTGGAAATGGGACATCACGGGCATCTGTGCATGTGCCCAGGGCAATCATCATCTCCTGACATCCTCCAAATAGATCTTTTCCCCTGCTCTGCCGCAACAGTTCAGATGAACCAAGCCCTGTGCCTCAGCTGTGGCAGTGGTGTTAAATCAGAACAGTATTTTTGGGATTCCCCAGGCCTCAGAATACAGTCAACAGCTGGACTAGGTATCTCCTTTCCAACTTAAAGGATTCTATGGCTCTGTGAAGATGGGCTGCAGCTGAGTCCCCATACAAATAGCAGCTGCAGAAGGTTTTGCTTCTGCAGTGCGAGAGCTTGAGCTGCAGTCAGGTGAGTTGGTTGGTGGATCGCATGAAGGAGCTGCAGTGAAAGGTTCAGGCCTTGCATGAGGAAAGGTAAATTGAGGTTACAGAAACCTCAGGCTCATGTACGTAAGCTCAAGTGCACTTTGACTGTTATGGGAGCTTTTGCTCCGAGGCAGTGATCCTGAAATGGCTCAGCACTGCCAGGAGCTGCCGGGAATGCAACAAAGCAGCTATTAATCCTTCTTCACTGTTTGTTATTAAGGGTGTTTTATTTCTGGATGTTGATGGAACTGTTATTAATCGGTGGCAGCGTGGCCACAGCTGAAAGAGGACCGCGTAGGAGTGTGGCACGTGTGTCCTGTGTGCTCGTGGCCCTTGCAGGAGCTGCTGGGGTCAAGGGCAGCTGGCTCCCTTGGGAAAAGCTCATGGTTCGGATGCGCCGTGAAGGTCAGTGTAGTGAGCTTGCAGGATCAGACCTGGAGTCCCTGCGTCCTGGGGTTACTTTTCAGGCTCCTGTGCTTTCAGTCTAATTCTCTACCATTTGTCTGGGAGAGCTGCGCTTTTAGGATTTCTTAGTGTAACTAAAAAGTATTTCTGCTTGGGTCTTAGAATGAGACCCACTGAAATCACAGTGTGTGTTTTGTAAGGGACTTACTTAGCCCTGAAGGCCTTGCATAAAAACAAGTTACTTTCTCTTTCTGCTGTGAAATGTTTAATTACATGAATCCTTTCCCCAGAAGTATTATTGTAGTAGAAGCTGTATTATGAGGTACTCAAAACAATGGCTGCTACAGAGCTGGAACAGAGATGACATTTGTGTGTGTGTGTGTTAGTAAGTCAAGCTATTGCCATACCCCTTTAGGAGAGAATACAAAGAGAAGTATTATGTGAAGGTGGTTGTTATGGTAGGTTTCTGTGTTTTCTGGATGTGAAGCACCTGTAATCAGTTGAGCCTGGAGGAAGGAGGGTACTGACTTTGTAGATATTGGCTATTTTTCTTTTTTTCCTATTAATTCTTTATTTTTTTCCCTCTCTATGTATTTGGTGTAAGATGAGGATCCAGGGACCAAAGCAAAGGTATTTTTTACAGCCAGATTCGGCAGTCTCTGCATTCTGCAAAATGAACCCATGAATGATTAAACAGCTTTTATGCTGTTTGCTTTTTAAATGGGAGTTGCGAAAAGAAACCAAGCTGTACTACTGCCATGTCACCGAAGCAGGCTGCACGAGTGAACCTCACTTTGGCAGAGTATGTTCTGTATTTAAAATGTCTGTCTCGGTGTAATATGATGAGTCCCTTAAGAACTGCCTTCTGCAGTTGCTCTGTGAATTGCACTCCCACTGGAGTCAAATACATCCAGGCAAATTGGATTATTAGCTGTAGATAAATGGGCCCTGGGAGCACTTAACGGAAGGAGTGCTGATGCTCATGCCCTTCAGCTAAGTATAAATGCTGTCTCTTACAAAGGGTATGGAAAAGGAGGTTTCAGTTCTGAACATTATCTGCTTTCTCTAAGAGGCTGTGTACCAGCCACACTGGGATGAATCATAAACCTTAGCATTCATCTAGAATGAATCTTCAGCCTTGAAAACAGTGAATTTCAGAAAATGTTACCTTCTTCATAGAAATTTTGAAGTAAAAGCCATGATTCAGCTTTGTGTTTGGGACAATCTTCTTAAAATGATAGTTAAACCTGCACTATAGGTATGCCATGTGCGATCAAGGCCAGCTGAGAGCAGTAAGCATGCTTTAAACTTCAAAAGCTTTCCTTGCCCTGATGTTTTTAGAGTATGAGAATCAGACAACGGAGGATGGAAACAGCTGGATTTCTTTGTTCACTTGCAATGTCACAGTGGCGAGATGCGAACTCCCAACAGAGCACGGTGCGGTCAACAAAGCCTGCAAGGAACTGAACCACAGTGGTCGTGACCGCTCCAAGTGGGGGATGATGCATGCAGCACCCTGTAATGGGCAGGGAAAGCAAAGATATTTTGTTGACTTTTGGACTCCTTTTTTGAAAGTAAAAAGAGAGTGGAGGGGAAGGTCTGATAGAAAAGAAGAATCAAAAGCAAACATTTCCTGCCTATACTGACTTACCTATTTCAAACTTGTGGTGGGTCTGTAGGGAAAAAATGCAATTTGGAAAACAGATGAATTAGAGGAATAGATGGATTTGAAGTTGGCTTTCCAGTGAGCAGGCTCGATAGAACCCATGAAATACGGGAAAAGATGGAATAAAAGATCTTCTTGGGGGAAAAAAAGAAGAGTGGAGGGGATGGCCAGGAGGGGAACCAGCTGCCCTATTAGAAAAGGGGGGATCCCACTCCTTTGTGAGGAGGAGATGAATGACCTCTACAAAAGGAAACTGAAAAGAGTCAGACTTCATGTCATTGATACCGCTCCTTCTGTCGTCGCAGGTCACCAAGGGTCTCAAATTGTAGTTGTCCCTTTGGTCAGTGCTTTTATATGTTCTCAGGTAATATTTCTGATTTAAACCTATATATAGCAAGTGAAGGGGGAAGTCCTGTCGTCTTGGCTGGGAACGAGGGAAGGCGGATCTCTGTTCGCATTAGTGGGAAGTTGCTCATAGCAGAGACGGGTAATGTGCATTGCTTAAAGAGAACTGGCATGTGCTTGCTTACTTGGCTGTCTAAAAATAAGACCAAATCCACAGCAAAATGTACATGCTCTCTCCATAACCCTTCTGAGCAGGCGAAGCTGCTCTACTGGGATAAGATGTACCCATGTCCAGCGGGAGCTACTGAAGACCAAAGAAACAAAAGACAGTATTCTTGCTGAAGTGTTTTTATTCTAAGATGAATGAGTGTCTACCCATCAAAAGGAAACCCAGACCTCCAAAAAAACTGGTTTGTTCTTTTTTTTTCCTTTTTTAAACTGTTTTGCTCCTCAGAGTGAGGAAAATTGACTCCAAAAATAGGTCTTTATAGAACATTACTTATGATCTGGGCACTTGTAACTACATTTTGTCCTTTGAGATAAAGGCTTTGGCTATTGCCGTTTGCTTAACGTTTTACAGAATGAATCATATTTCCTCCCTCGGGATTCATTACAAATGCAAAGCACTTCTGAGACTTATGGTGTCTGGGAGTGCTTTAAAATCCTCTGGAGGAGGGCTGCACTGAAAATGCAATGAAGACTCGTTGAAAAACACTATTTCTATCACCAATTTAAATGGTAGGAATCACATACATGCAGTCCCATCCATCACCACCCCCCCTGAAATGTAAGGAAAAGAAGGGTTTGAGAAATGATGAGGCTGAGGCAAGGTCAGAAATTTGGCCCCTTGATCAGTATCCCAGCAATGCGATGAGTGCAGGGCAGGCACAACAAGGCCCTTATGGCTGCGTCCCTATAATGGCTCTAGAGGAGAAATGGTGACAGCTCTGCATGTCACTTGCACGATTGAGATCCAAGGCACTGCGAGGTTGTGCAAGATCCTAAGCTACGTGAGGAGGGGTCCACATAAGTCTGTAGGTGAGAACTCTTTGGAGGGTGGCTCTGCCAGCATCTTGGATGATGGTAAATTAGCTCTTCTCTCCTTCTGATGTAGTGAAACACCACGACGAATCCATCTTGCCTGTTAAAATCTATCCAGTACAAGTCTGGACAGGCAAAAGCTGGGAAGATGACCGGCCAACAGGGAAGTGGATATAGGAAACATCCTGTATCTAAAGGTCAAGGCGCACAGACACTGAGCTCTGCTCTGTTACACAGAGGAAGCACAGTCTTGGCAGGTTCTGACGTTACCGTACACAAAGGATTTGGCGTGGGAATCTTATGTCGTGCTTTCCAGACAACAAGGGAGACTGAAATTTCACTGCAGTGGGCAAATGCAGCTTATGTGTCCAGCTATCTTTAACAGGCACTGTGCTGGTACATGTGTGATCAGCTTCTGTTTGCTGTGATATCCTCCTGATCCTGAAGTACTGATCATTAAACAAATCTCAGGCGGCTTTCCCACTCTGGCACATTGCCAATTAGACTGAATTCCCAATGGTCTTGATCAGTTTAATTTTATCGTCTGTGAGGTGATCGGCTCTAGTATTGGAAGAACTGAACCTGCTTGAAAGAATATGGAGTGGGACCTACTTGAGGAAACATACGGTATTGAAATCCCAGATAAAGATGATGTCCCCAGAGCTGGCCCAAGTGGTATTGCTCTGAGACGTTGACTGGCGGAGCTAGGGAATACAATGGTGCTGGAGGAAGTTTCACAAGTTTGAATTGAGGCTGTGTGGAGGCCCAAGGGCTGGAAAGGATCCTTCTCTCTGCTGAACTTACACACAGCAGACACAAAAGGTAAAAAGGAAACCACAGTTGCAATGCAAACTGTGGTCACCTTTTATTTGCCAGGGTCTTGTGATGACCTTGTAAATGGAGCAGAGCTGTAGCTCCATCCTGTTAATAGCTCTTCTGTTCTTGTGTTTTCGTCATGTGGCAGTGAATATCTAAGGACACTGCCACATGCTGATCGCAACATATTCAGCCTTTCTAAGTCCTGCTGCTTTGACTGACACACAAGCAGCAGCCTCTATAATGCAGAGCCTAGAAGCAGGCAGGAGAAACAAATACAGCTTATGTGGGCCACAGTAAGGAGTTTAATGTTTACTTTCAGTCTTGTTTCCTCCAGACTAGATCCTCTTACCTTCTGCCTGCTACTTCATTGCACTCAGCCCAAGGGCATAAGCACGTATTCAAGCTGGTGATCACCCCCTGATGAAGATTAGTGTCCCTGCAGCTGAGATAGAGCAGTTGCCTGCAAGTGCTCAAAGATGTCAAGGTCAGAGGGAACAGTGATAACCCAGCAAGAACCCCAAGAACATCTCTGGAAAACAAGGTTTGAGCAGGGAACTGTGCGCTTTAGTGAACAAGAGCCAGTGCAATTCTTGGTCAGTCGTGTTGATGGTTAACAGCCCTCACTAGTGATTCATCTCAACTGGTTTGTCTGTGCTTGTGTGTGATTTTTATTCTGAACACCAGATTTTCTTTATAAGTGATCTGGTTGCACTGCCCTGCCTCTGCTGGCACTTACAATTTCCTTTGTCTCAATGCGGAGCCAGCCAGTAACAGGGCTATGTAATTCCAATGATACAAATGCTTTTGTCTATCATCTTGTCCTTTTAAAATTAACAGGACTAACTTCCCAGTGTCGCTCGCTGTCAGGTATGAGTTTTCACTGCTTGAATAATCTCTGCAGATACTTTGGGTGGTCTGCTTAGCAAAAATTTTGGTGGGTGAGGGATGATGACAGCAATGTCAGTCGTGTCCAGGGGGTGGAATGTTGAGCTGCCCCGTAACCCCTCAACAAAGAAACTGAAATCTCAGATTCAAAAGACTGAGTGAAACAGCTTCTTTAACACCTGGATGTGCAAATAACCGATGTAATAGTAAGTTCATTCAAGGTGCTTGCTATGAAAAAGTAAATCCATTCTGCTCTTTAGCAGTTTGAAGTCGTGTGTGCTTGCTGCAGCCCATCACTGCCTGGGTGATAACATCACCTGGCTCTGAGACCTGATAGAGTAGGAATAAAAGTGGCATAGGCGGGCTGAACACACTGCTGAAGTCTTCTAAGCGGAAATAATGATGCTAAAAAAGCCCGAAGTTTCTTTTCATTTCTTCTCTTTTTATTTTCTTCTGCTTTCCTACTCAGAAGATGATTGGAGAAATAGAAATGAGATGAGAAGTCAAGACTGAAAGAGAGGGGCACGGATAGGTTTTGAAAGACAGAGGAGGGGAGACTGAGTTTAATTTCCAGCGATGGTTTTCTGACAGGGTATCAAAGATACTCTCTGCTTTATTGCAAGGAAGGTGCATCTGTGGAGAGGCAGGACAAGTAGATTACAGCAGCATTTTACATAGAAATTAATTTGTGGCAAACACTGAGGCTGAGCAAACACTGAGCTGACACGAGGCAGCTGGTGGAGGTCATGGTCATGCTGTTTCCTGGGAGAAACACCGCAGCCCTGCATATGTGAATGAAGACTCTTCGGTTTGCTTGCACTAAGAAGTAGCCTCATTTCAGCTACGTATCCCTTGCGGCAACTGGATGCTAAGAAGGAGTAAGAAGAGGGATGTTTTCCTGTTTGCTTTCCACATGGCACACAGAGAACAGGGCATCCATTAATCATAACAGCCTCTGGGGGTCTTAGCCTCTTGGACCAATGCTTTTGGACAACACTGCTTATTAACTGAAGCCTTGAACTTAGGAATTAAATTTCTGTTTGCTTTCAGCAGGGCACCCATTAAGGACCATGTGAAGTGTGACTTGCAGGGGGGGAGCACAGGCACGCTCACCAATCAAGTGCTTTGACTTGGCTTGTCAAACTCGGCTCTGGCCTGACCTATCCAAGCACACATGACTGAGCACTCTGGTAGTTTGCACATCAGCACATGTCATCACCTGAAAAGCTCAAATGTTGCTTTTGCTTGGCTGAAGCGCTGCCATGACCTGACTTCTGTAGAGAGTGTTATCATTGGCTTCAGTGCTACCTTAACTGGGTCAGCCTCATTATTGTAGAAACTCTATCTTTTTTTATGCATTATTTATTTGAAATGCAGCAGGTTTCAGAGTGCTGTGATTCTCTTAACAAGCCGTATTTAATCTAGTAGTATGTTTCCCACACTGTGTCAGTATTGCTTCTCTTGCTCCTTGCCACACATAGCTGTCCATACAAGCAAGAGAGAAAATGAGAGTAAAATCAGTAGCCGGACAAGTGGAGCAAGACCATTAACTGATGGAAGAGCAGGGCTTGTCTGCCTTTAAAATGCCACAGACTGATAAATGGATACTGTGCCAAAAAGATGTGCTCACTTAGCCTTTTTATTTTAATTTGAATTGATGGGCACACAAATAATTAAGCTGTTCTGAGTCCCCACAGGCAAGGCAAAATAGCTCCTCCATTAGCACTCAGGGAAGCCGCTAGGCAGGGCAGTCAGCCGCTTCATTTCAGATGAGATGCTCTGTCAATGGCACTTATATGTCATGTCTGGATCTATGAAGACAGTTCAATTGGCTGTAATGTCCAAGATGATTTTGTGTGTTGAAAGCTGTGGTGTTACATCAGAGGCCTCTAGTGCATAGTCAAGCGTTGTCAGGAATTGGAAATTAGGAGCTCAAGGAGAGGAAAAGCAAATATGAACCCTGTGATTTGAAGCTGCATCTCTGCATGACGAAGATCTTGAAAGCGAGCAGCATGGTATTCAATGGAGGAGGAGGAAGAGGTTCAAATCTGATGTTGAAACAAATATTAGTAGACAATTAATAATTGAGTATTTCATAATCGACTGCAATTCATTTCCATACTTCGGTAAAAGCCTTATTTCAATTCGCTCACAATTTCAGCTTCCAAAAAGAATAAGAAATTAAATAAATGGCTATTGTGTGTTGGTTTTGTCTCATGTGACGGAAGACCAAAATGTTAATGACTTGCCTGCATGTATGCAGACCTTTGCAGGCTGTTAACAGCATACCAGTCATTATTAGCATGTGCTTAACAAAGGTCCAGGTGTTCGACCTTCTCTGGGTTCAAAATGAAGCTAAATTATAAATACAGCTGAGTTATCGGGAAGGGCAGCCAAAACCTTTTCTTCTTCTGTTGGAAATTATCTTAGCTGTAATTATCTTAGCTGTAATTTGAAGAAATGATTCAAGAGACAAAATATGCAATCCTACAGCATTAGTCTTTGTCAGGTGTGATGAAAATTGATTGACTCAAGAGTATTTATGAATGCCTTCTCAAATGTTATCATGAATCATCACGTCAACACTTCAGTTTTCACAGGCATGTTAAGACCTGTGCTTTACCAGAGTTTTGCTGAAAGAAAAGGCTACAAGTAATACGCAAAAGAATTCTCACGGGTACTAAAATGAGGCTTTAGTAGAATACACTTTGCATTGTGCGTGCACTCTTCTTCCTTCCATGTTTTTCTGCAGCTTGTCAGACACTCCTGCTTAGCAAAGGGAGATCCTGAGATACAAGCGGACTGTCACTTTTGTGTGCACTTTGGAACAAGTGTCATGCTGAGGTTTGTAGTCCTCTAGAGTACCCTGATGACTTAGTAAGCTGATGATGGTGAACTGGTTCTAGGCTCCTACCAGTTAAAGGAGCAAGAAAGACTGCCTCCGAACTGATGGTGGAGGCAGCTTTGGTCAGAAGGGAAAGATTTCTGTTACACAGAGGATTTTGTAGATGACAAGTTTGCTGTAATAATTGCCTCTTTCCTACCCGTACTCAGTGGTGAAAGTGTGATTCATCTTTTCCGTTTTGATTGCTTTTTTGTCACCGTTGTGTATAGACTGAGTTTCAAAACCAAACTTGAATTGATATGCCTAACTTCTAGACAGGCTGAGACAGATGAGATAAACCCTACTGTTCTCCTGGCATAGCACTAGGTTTGTGCAGCACAAAATGAGCTTTTTTTCCCTCCTACAGAGCTGAACTGCTGGTACCCTGGCTTCCTGCATGATATCTGTGGAATATAGGCAATCATCACAGCTGTGTCTTGAGGCTGTCAAGTCAATTTGTTGCAGCCCTTCCTTTAATCAGGGGCTCAGTGCAGGAGAGGGAAGAGCACATATTAAGCTGAAAAGCTGCCTCTGGTTCTGTGGTGGTCTTGGAGAGGTGGGAAACAGGTAGTCAAGCTGCCAAACAGGTGGGTATGAAAAAGCTACAGCCCTAAGAGAGAATGGTGTGAGTAAACCCAAGCGTCACTGTCATTGTGTGAATAAACTGAAAGTCTGTGGTTTGAGATAGTGGGTATTGCAGTAGTAGGAAAGCATGGGGAGGTAGAACTGGTCTGGAAGCCATGAAGGGCAACAAAATAGGATGCGTCTGAAAATGAATCAACATAGGTGGTATGCTGGTTTGGGTCAGAAAGAGATAAGAGTCGTCTTCTGATATGCATTACTTGCAGGAGATAAAATCAAGCTGCTTAATGGCAGCCAGTTCATGAATACTAAGCAACGATTTAAAGCCAATAGCCCTTTTAGGTGGACCTGTGTGAATGCATGCTTCTCCATAGAGATCAGAAATGGAGTAACTGGCTTATGCTCACTTTTCAAGCTGACCTGGAATGATTGGTATCAAAGGAACATGAGGGAGCAAGCCTAAGATTTGTTTTGCCTTGATTTTATATATATGTTTCTTTTAAAATCTTCAGGCTTTTTTTATATAGGGAACGTGCAATTAATGGATCAGAAGGAAATGGCACTGCTGGCTTACATAAGATGATTTTATTGCTAATGTGTTTCACGTTTGATTTCAGTTTGCCAACCTCTTTATTCTTAGCTTTGCTTGGAAACAGAACGTACTTATCTTGGAAAAATAACCCCTCGAGCCTCAATCTTCCTTTTTAAAAGGAGGAGGGGGAAAGTAAGTACCAAGTACTGTGACATTGTCGCGGTTAGCTATCACCCAGACTCGCGCCCAGCTGCTCAGTCCCTTCCTCCCCTCCTCAACAGGACTGGGGGAGAAAATGGGAAGAACAAGGAGATAAAAATAATGGTTTGAGACAAAGACAGGGAGGTTGTCTGCCAATTTCTGTCGCAGGCAAAACAGGCTCAACTTGGGGAAAATTGACTTTATTTGTTGTCAAGTAAAATTGAAATGTAACTACTAATTTGAAGCACGGAAACGTGGCAAACATGGAAACAACACCGTTCCTTCCCCCCTTTCCCAAGCTCAGCCTCATTTCTTCACATAGCACTCCTCTACTTGCCCACCTCCCTCCACCCCAAGAACCCAGAGTAGCGCAGTGGGGATGGGGGGGTTATAGTCAGTATACAATGGTTTCTCTCTGATGGTCTTTTTTCACTCTTTTCCTCTGTTTTAGCATGGGTTTTCTGTGGGCTGCAGTCCTTCGGGAATATCAATCTGCTCCAGTGTGGTCTCCTAGATGGACTGCAGCATAGGTCTCCATCCTGGCTCCTGGAGAGCCTCCTTTCCCTCCACCATTTTATTTTTTGTTTAATTTATTTATTTCTTAAAGCAGCCCCCATACACCTTAGATGTGTGAAAGGTGCTTAATAATGGTATTTACCTCTTTGAAGGAATGGAAATAACTTTCATCTCAGCATTTCTGTATAATCTCGAGAAAATGGCCTATAATTTTCGTACCAGGTTTAGAGCACACATTTAACACTACCTTTCAACTGACTCTCGTTTCTGCTTCAGTTTAACACCATGGTCATTTTTGTGTTCTCAGGAGAAAATATGTGAAGTTAAATAGCTGAAGCAAAATGAAATCTGGAGGTAATTGTGCTTCCTCAGAGCATAGAGGATTTCTGGAATAAGCATGCAAAAGACTTGATACTGAGAAAGGAAAGTATTTTTATGTACAGTGCTCTTTTAATCTATGGATCAGCTTCTGGTATACCGTTTGTGTTGCAGTAGCTCCCTGTGCACAGATAGTAGAAGGCTTTGGGAATTACAAGAACACTTTAGGAGACCATGTAACCTCTCCAAAATTAAGTTTAATAAAAAAAAAAGTGGGAATTGGAAGCAATTTTTTATATTTAGTAAAATGGAATTAATTAATAGATTTTCCTCTGCTACTAAATCGTTAATAAGACACAGAGGTTAAAGCATTGCTTCATACGGTTAAAGTATGGTATAGAACTGGTTGATGTTCTAGAGGAAATAACAGAACATGATTGAGGACCTAAATACTGTGCTTCAGAGAATACCCCAAGACTAACACACAGAAAGAAATAGTTTAGTTTTCCAGTTCATTATTTAACTGTAGGACTTCTTGCCTCGTACTTGAAGTAATTTGTTGCTGGTTACACAGAACATGGATAGTGCCTGGAGTTCAGCTGCTATGAGGTCTGACTACACCTTTTCCATTTTTAGTTTTGATGCTTGTTAGGTTTGGGGTTTTTTATCTTCAAAGAGAAATTAATAGAAGGATGGCTTGTTTGTTTGGTTTTTTTATTTATTAAAAGGTTACCATTTCTTCAGTGCCACTTCTGACGTTGACCCAGGGAAGGCATTGAGGTTGTTAATCGCTTAAAAGTAAAGTCAGCTCTATAGTTCGCATCCATTGAGGGTAGTGCTGGTTTACATCTTCTATAAATATTTAATTACCAAAGAAAATAGGATGGAACTGTTATGGCACAAGTGGCTTCCTGCACCTGATTATAAAAAGATTATCAGTTTGAAGCCTGATCTATTTTAAAACTATGAAATATGTTGCCTGGAGCAGTTTGTTTCTCAGTTACAATAAATAACCAAATTGGAGTGTTCAACAGGCACATTACAAAACTCTGGGAAAGAGTGGAAATACTCTTCTTGGTTTGCAGTTGTTATCTGCTATTTGCAGCACTTTTACTCAAGGTGTTTACATTTCACTTCTTTTAGATGCGTGATTTTGCTCTCATATTTGCCTTTCACTTGCTTGTTTTCTGGTTCATGGCAACTTATTTTGTGAAGATTTAACAATATATGGATTTTAGCAGTGTGGGTTTGGGTTTTAACAAGCGGGAGTCTATTTTAGCTTAAAAGGATTATGAAAAACCTATTTTATTCAGTCAGACTTGATGTCTAAAGTTACATGATAGCATCCTTCCAATATTCACAAAGGAGCAATAGGGCAGATGAGATTACAATTGGAAACTCATCAAAGTAAATTGATGCCTCTTTTGGTCCTGACGTTGTTAGCTGTCCTCAGCTTCAGAAGTGGAAGTAGTGCCTGAGAAAAGGTGCAAGGCTCTTTGGCAGCTCAGACAAGCAGCAACATAAATTTTGCTGGTATGGACAAAAAAAAAGATAACCCAGCAGCTAAAACTGAAGATGAACTAAGTGTAAGTAAGTGACTTAAACGTTCCTGATTTCATTCGCTTCTTGACACTTTTAGATCTCTTATGATCTATTTCTCAAGCATTAAACTTAACATCACAGTTAGTATAATTTTCTGTTTTGTAACTCAGTCTGAAAATGTCAGCACATGTTTCATTGCTAGTAACGTATTTTCAGGCAACTGAAATAATGGGCATGTCAGTGTGACAACATGAAAAGCTTACACTGGTGTACTGGCAATGGTTTTAAAGGGAAAAAAAAGAATTTCTTGACAGGAAAGGCAACACTAAAGGTAAAGTGTTTTGTTTTTCCCTGAGAAAATACAGAAGGGAGCACTTGCACGAGCGTTGACTCGTGACAAAGAAGCAATAAATAATTTAGTGTGTGGTGATAGTCACATTGCAACTCCAGCTGGAAACCAATTCTGGAATACAAGAACTAAGTTGCAGTAGAGAAGAAAGCTGAATTAAGAATTGTGATCCTTATTGAGAGAGGAGAGTATCTTAACTTTGCCTTTGTTTTTCTTACTATTAAATGCTTATAGTAAACTAATATAATCTAAGGAAATATTTAAAATGTAGCGCATAGCATTCAGTATTCCTATGAATCCTGTGTAACTGAGAATTTTGACATGCAAGCCTTCACACATGAAGTGCATTTTGTTTTGTTTTATTCAGAATACAGTTATAATTGCAGTAGATGCAATGAAGGCATCAGTTGTTCCAAAAACATATTTATAGTCTTCAATTATCCTGGTTATGATTAATTTTTATGACCAAATCTGTGTGGTCAGGTGTACAGCTGCAAGGAAAAGGCACAGCAAAACCTATATCCTAAAATAATCTTGGGGGAATTTGATTAAAGCGGCCCAAATTTCAGATGCAGAACCAGGCATCCATTGAGCCATCTCAAGCTGTCCTACTGAACATGTGGGTGTATAAGAGAACTCTACATGACAGAGCAGAGCTTTAAATGAACAGACAATTTGGTTTTCATACTTGAACGGATTTGTACTCTGTAAGGGTTTTAAAACATAGCAAAGACTGGCAAATCGAGTTCTTGAGAACATGGAAAACAAGTGCAGTTTATTACCTAGACAGAAGATAGGAGTCTGAAATCTTCCAGTTCAGTGTTTCCATGTTTGTTTTTTTTTTTTTTTGAGGAAATTAAGTGTACTACTGCATTTTATTATTTTTCTCATTATTTATTATTTTTCTTCTCATCTTTCAACATCCTCAACTCTGAGGTGAGAGGTTGCTAGCCATTGTATTTCACTACGGGGCTGGCAGGGTGTTCATGGTGACACTGCGTATGCTTTCTCTGTGAGGATACACAGATCTCTGACTGAAAGCATTCTTATGGCTTAGTACCAGAGAATCAGAAAAATCTGCATTGGTGGTGTCACCTGGAGGTTTTTAAATGTTCAAAAGGAGGGCTAACATGAGAGGCAGCACAGATTTCCCAGGGCTTTGTACCACTGAGGTTTGAATATCTCTAGGGATGGAGGTTCCTGGACATCTCTGGACATGGCTCGGGTGTATGGACCTCATGGTGAAATAAGCTCGCACATCCTGCTCAGTCTAGCTGGCATTTCTCCTGCTGTCATGTATGACTGTTGAGGCTCTTTGTGCATCACTGACAAAAGCATGTCTCTGTCTTCTCCGTAACCCACTTTAATAAGGAAATCTATAATTAGATTTACTCACACTATCTTTTCTGCCTTGTCTCCAGTTAAACAATCCCAGGGGTCTCAACTGTACATCATACTCTCCAGGCCCCTCACCTCTTTGTGGCCTTCCCCTGAAAACACTCCAGTTTATCAACATCGCTGTTATACTAATGGGCCCAAAACCAGACCCAGTATTTCAGATGTGGCTTTACTAGCACTAGGCAGAAGGAAACAACTGCTTATTGCAGATTATAGCACCACTTCTGCAAATGGCTAGTAGTTACACTTTTCACTTCCTGCTTGTCGAGTTCCATCAGCACATAGTTTTGGTAGCCACTATATTCAACTGTTAATGCTACGTTAATAACTCAAAGCGCAGTTCTTAGCAGGGTACTCCCTGACTTTCGTAGTCTTCTCCCTCATCAAGTGAAGTACAGCTAGTGGGAATGAAAAGTAAGCCTTATGTCCACACCTTCTGGTATATAACAAGCCACATACTCTTGCAGTGTACCTTCCGAAAGGCTTCAAAGGATGTAATGATGGTAAATAGCCATCCTTATGCAAGAGGGACTGGCTCTGTTGTGCTGCAAGTGTCTGGAAGAAAATGACATCTCTTTCTGACTGAAGCTTTAAACTGCTATTAAGTTATAGTTACGTATATGCAGCCACAGCCAAATACATATGGAAATATGTTCTGGTTGTTGGTCAGACAGTTGCTGTTAGAAACATTCCATGTTTTTTGTTCTTTCACCTTATTTTAGGTAGCCAACATCTCAGTCCAAATGGTAGCTGCAGAAGATAAGCTGGCAAAGAGGATTCTGGCAAGGAAAAAACACGGCAAATTGAAATTGAAGAAAAAAGATAGCTTGCTGTGGAATTTTCAAAACAAAATAATTCTCTTTACCCTCATTCTATTCATTTTAGGAGTTGTAACCTGGACATTACTGTGGCTGTTCATTGGTGAGTTGCTGAAAGCTCATGCCAATTGTACACTTCTCCCTCCCCGACAGCGCTTTTGGCTGGGTTTAGGATCATACTTGCCCCGAAGGCTGTTTCTAAAATAAACATGGAACTAATTTAAATGGGGCCAGAAACACTTTTGGGTGTCTTTGTTAACATTTAACAAGTAATTATAATACCAGGCTGAGCTGCTGGCTTTAGGAAACGTGACTCTTTTTTTATTAAGTATTATGAAAATTGTGTTTTATGTGCTAGCTATTGCACAGACCTGACAGTTCCTATGAGCTTTACCCTGCAGAGATTTTGACCTCCACTGTGTTTTTTGGCCTGCTGAGGGTCAGGTAAGTCTTTAGTTTCTCATGCAGAACAGATTGATACAAATTAAAGGGGAGTGAAAACAGAAGTAGCTTTTACTGCCCAGTTAGACATGTTGTGCTCTTTAGACCCCTGATGCTAATTCTGCTTAAGATTAGGGATGCTCCAGTATCTGGATGTTGATATTCATTATAGTGGTTCATTTGCATGGTGCAATCACGTGTACAGGGAACAGGTGCTCAATTAACTGTATCGTGGTACTCAGCTAGAACCATTTGACTGTTAAAACATAATGTTCTTTCAGTTGTTGTTCCCATTGTTAGGCTGAATAGAATAATGTGGTTTAGAATTCAATCAGAAAAAGTCTCATTATTATTAAGAAAAAGAGAAGCAAGAAGAGGTGAGCTGTCTTCTTTGTGTCTTACAGTTCGGGCGGAAAACAAAGATGCGTTGTATTTTGTTGGACTGTTCCGTGTGGCCAACATAGAGTTTGTCCCAGAATACAGGCAGAAGGAGTCTAAAGAATTCCTCTCCATGGCAAAGAATGTGCAGCATGTGGTAAGATGAGTGGGCTGCTTGGCTAGCAAAAAGACCAGAGTGACTTTCAGGTGCCGCTGTGTCTGCTGCAGTGTTATTTTTCTGTTCCTTATTTTGTCTCCCCTCTGGAAGACCATGTACAAAGGGTGCCTATCTGCAGGTATGGAGGAACTGACTGCTTTCAGCTTGTTAACCACAAGCTGAGTTTTGAAAAGGTCTGTTTGACTTTAACAGTTACTCAAAATTTTACGTACTTCCCCCCCGCAAATAGAGGTCTATGATTAGAACTCAACAAAAGCCCTTCAAACCTTAATTGCCACTCCAGAGATATTAAACTAATTAAGTCTTTTTGCATTTAAATTGGTATTTTCTGCCAGTCTTATGCCTTAAAGCATCTGTAATTACCCTAGAGCTCTCAGTCACATTTGCATTTATGTTTCCTTCTGATGGTAGGTATTTTAAAGATGATTATTTTTCCCAAACACCTTGCATCAGGCAGAACAGAAATAGCGCTCTGTTGTAGGCAATGAAGGCTGCTATGAAGTGGGGAGAGAGGAGTGGAAATCTTTACTGTAGTGGAATTTAACTTTAAAGACATTTGGTATAGGGAGGGAAAATTCATTAATGACGGGAAGAGCAGAACTGTTCACATAAGTATTCAAGCAATAGTATAAAAACTGCTAAAAACCCAACCAAACAAACAGCATAATGTCAGATGCATCCATGAGAGTCTTGAATAACTGCTCGTTTTGTCTTATGGTATGAACTCAGGCTCCTGTTTTCCTGCACAAGACATGTCTTTCCCCTGCTCTCCATGGAGCAACTTTAACCTATTGGGAGTTCTATGTCTTGCTCTTGATCCAAGGCTTCCTGCCGTTGTCATGCGTAGTGGAAAGACGTGTCAGACAGCAGGTATGAACTGCCAGTGCCACCACCTCCTACTTGAATGTAACTTGGCATTTACTTTTTTGCCCGTAAAATTTTGTCTGAACTCAGCAATGGATTTTGCGTTGCTGACACTATGCTTTATGGTGATGGCACTAAAATTGCTAGGGGGATTTGGGGTTTTGCTTGTTTTACTACTTGTAACCCATGTGTTCATGGCTGATGGCCCACAGACCCCCCAGAGTGGTTGTGGAAGAGCGTCTTAAGACAGGCTTCTTTCCCCTTTGATAGTAACAGTAATATGTAAAATCCCTTGTAGCCTAATCTGGGGAAACATTGAGCTCCCACAATTTCATTTAGGTCCTTCAAATAATTGACAGACTTCCTCTGTCAAACACTGCAATTTAGGGACTAATATTACTGTAATTTTTTGCAGCCTTTTCTTCAAAATAATCTGGTTTAGTCCCTTGGGTATTTATCTTAACCAGCCGGATGAGGTCTGAACAGCTTGAGGTACATGCCACCTTGTGGCTTTGGAAGTGTGCCTCCTTGAACAAGAGGAATGAAGGTTATTATTACATTGTGACACTGTCACGTACGCCTAAAGAAGTGGTGGAATCAGAAGCCTGCTTTCCCCAAAGGTGGTCCTGCAGCATGAAATGGGCAGAGTTTTTCTTTCTGCATGCGTTTTACGCTGGGTGTTTTGGAAACAAGTACGTTATTACTAAGCTGTCAGTGAAGAACATAGGCACAAACTGAATCAAAAGGCAATCAATTCCATATAAACTTTAGAAATAACTGCTTAACTGCGAAGGTGATCAAACACTGGAGCAGTTTCCAGAGCCTGCGAAGCCTCCTTTCTTGGAGATACTCAACTGCCCTGAGCAACCTGGTGTAACTGACCCTGCTTCGAGCAGAGGGGTTGGACTAGGTGCTCTCCAGAGGTCTAAACGCTCTAATGTATGCTGTAAGCTTCACCTTAGTAGCAACACACAAAACGTGACAAGCACGTGCACGTTTCCCGAAGACTGGCTTGAAGTTTCAGCGTAAGGATAGGGAAGCCATTTGCGTTTGGAGTTTGCTGGGCAAAGAATATGCACCATTTTCAAACCTCATTTATTTGGACGAAGCATTGCTGTACGCGTCATCTGGCCTTGGAAGAAGGTTTGGTGTTTCCTGGGAATATTTGGCTTGTTATGAGTGCATTGAATAGCTGGTCTGTTCCTGTCTGCTGCTTTGCCTAGCTTGGCTGATGTATGTCTGGAAATGTACTTACTGCATGTTCTTGGTGGGAAAGACTATATTCTTTGGAAAGCCTAGGCTAAATCTTAATACTTTCTCTTTCAGATGAACTTAGTCTACACAACCTCCTCTTTCTCCAAATTTTATAAGCAGACCACAGTTTCAGAAGTCAGGTAAAACTGTGGTTAATATAATTGCTTTTCTGCAGGGTGGTATATAATGTAATGAGCCCGCAAGAGAAGCCGATTTCTGGTGGTTATGATTTTATCTCTGCTATATATTTATACTGATAGCAAAATACATTTACAACCTATACCAATTAATTTCACTGAAGTATGGGCCAAAGTAAAGTTATGTAAGCAGTTGCTCATATGCCAGAAATATAATCAAAGGTAAACAGAAATGCCTCTAAAGGAATTTGGTAATGCACTGGCTTATAGGTCACACAGAAATTTAACCACTTGAACATGCTTTTAGAGCACAGCTCTGTATTACAGGCTAGGTTGCACATGTTTTCTAAGTAATGTTATTGCCATAAAACTACTTCCTACTAACAGAAGGGCGAAATCTCCATAGAATCATAGAATCTACAGAGTGATTCTATTATTCTATGGTTCCAAGATTGGGGTGATCATACACGTCCTTTAATGTGTTATCTTAATAGTCTAGGAATCTTTTCTTACGTACTGCAGTGCACAGCACAGAGTGAAATGCATAGTGATGCAGTGTTCTGCATGTCTGGTGGTAAAAAATTTTACCGTTTCTGTTTTGATCTTTAGGAGCCAATCCAGCTCTAATTCAAGTAGACTTTTTTTTTTCCCCCCAAGATAGAAAATATATATCCGGTGTGTTAAAGTTGCCACACAAGATGGAAATGAGCCATACACTTCTAAACTTGTACTTTAGAGTGTTGAGTGTAGTCTTCAGAAAGCTTTCAACATGATGATAACCTGTAGGACCATTCTATTTCAGTAACAACAACAATGGAGGCCTTCTTGTTCATTTCTGGATCGTATTTGTGGTGCCACAGGCAAAAGGCCAAATGCTGTGTGAGGATTGTGTAGCTGCCATTTTAAAGGATTCCATTCAGACAAGTATCATTAACCGGACCTCGGTGGGAAGTCTTCAGGGCCTTGCGGTCGACATGGACTCCATTGTACTAAGTGGTTAGTATTAGCCCATGCCCATATCCTTGAGGATACTTCATTAAACATTTTATCTTGGAGTAGCAAATTCTATAAATAAACCCAAATGTTTATCTATCATCTTTAGCTTCTAATACTAAAATTATTATAGAAAAAAGAGTGGAAAAACAAAAATGAAAACCAGGCTTGAGGTCAAGTGAAGGTACCAAGTGTCCTTGTGAATAACGATTGCAAAACTTACTGGTTTTGGGGTGCTTGCGTTCATATTCAGTAGCTAAGCCTGACACTTTGTAGGCAGCTCGGATTTGGGTTAGCATGTGCTTTTAAAAGTATAAGAAGATGAAGGGTTAAGGTTTCCATATGGATGAAACCTTAACTCCTCACTGAAAATGTGATTCTTGTCACCCCTTTATTAAAGATTTAAAAAATGGACTATAAAGTTGCCCATTCATTAAACAACTTCTGTACCATTCCTTTCTGGGGAAGAAATTAGCCATGTGGTATTCAAGTATCTGCAGGTAATGTAATTAGCTACTAATTGTTGCATGACTTTCAGTCCTATGAACTAACGACAGAACAAGCTGCATTCCAAGGACTCCATCTAACTGAAAGATGAGAGACTTTGTGTCCAAGGGTGAGAAAATGACCTGGGTACCTCAGTATCAGTCCTTCATTTGAATTTGACTGTTTAATTGACATGCAGTCTCTTCATGCCTCAGGCGCTGAGGTGTCTGGGGATGTGATACTTCCAAAGCTGCTTGCGGGATCTGTGGAAGTGAAGGGGGCTTGGATGGACACCCTCATAAAGTTAGCTGTTCTGTCCCGTGTGTTTAGTGCTATCACCAAAGTGTGATTGAATTTAATCCTGAATTCTGGCTTTTTAGATAAATGAAGAGACTCACACAGCTCTTTTTCTATGCAGCGGGTCTTCGGTCAGATTATTGGTCATCAATGGGAACAGGTAATTCACCATTTTGGCAGCTTCCTGGTAGAGAAGTGGAGAATAAAGCTTAGTTCTTGCTTTAAGCTCAAAGATACTCTTCAGCGTTAATTTAAGAGGGTTAAATTCAGCTTTGATATTTATGTCATGAGTTGCTATAAGAGAGACCAAGAGTCTTATGTGCAAGAGATCCGATCTGCCTTTAATGTGACTGGTAAATTTCTTGCATGCACCTTGTGGCATGGTAGGAAATAAACTCAGTGAGTTGTTTACTCTTCACTGTGTTGAAGAGATTAACCTTTTCTAACCTGGGTAGTACTGAATTTAAGTCATTGCCTTTTACGCTGAACATTAGCAATACTTTTGTCCATCTGTCCATCCTTTATTTTCCTTTACTCCCTTTTTTCCAAGGTTAATGATGAGCTTTTCTTTCGAATGAACTCTCTAACAGAAATCAGCTTAAGCAGCTCAGTTTTGCAAAGGTTGTGGTTGCTTATATACCTGCTTTGTTTTATATTGGGAGTGTGCGGAGACTTCACAAGCAGTTTTAAAGTACAGCACATCTATGTTGATTAGTATGTGGAGTAGGCACCTAGAAAAAGTGTGCTGCTAGGCTAAGCAATGACAAGGTAATCACCTGTTACAGACAACTGATAAGCTTCTGTTGGGCTAGCAGGTGTCAATCAGCTAGGGATGTGTTTGCGTTCCTTGCTCGTTGACACAGGCTTGCTCTTCATCTTTTGAAGTTGCACTGTTCCAGTTTCTTAAGGGGTTTATACCTTTCCATGTCCGTATGTCTAATTATTTCTTGTCAGACGTTAACTTGTTAAGGTTCTAGCTGCGATTTCCACTTCTGGTATCTTACAAAGTTTTGGATTGTATGCTTTCTAAGAATTGAACAACTACTTCTGTCACTGCTACAGCCAAGTTAAGATCTAGTTCTGTGGTCCACAGCTGGACTTTGGGTCACAGACCCTGGGCCATGGTTTGCAATGCTTAGATTGGTATCAGCACAGAATTTATCAGAATTCAAGTCAAGTTTCCTACAGCATTCATTTGCCCAAAACCTTCCCTGACTTACACTGCAAAGCATAGCAATATTGGCCTTTGTCACATCTCCTTACACACATTGCAATTACACAACGTAATTTTGTGTATTGGTGCTTACTTGCACCACAGTTTCATCACTCAGTGTTTCAGGGCAGAGGAATTAGTTTAATCAGATCTCCTGTTGCAATTTACTCCAGGGTGCAGTCCCTAAAAGAGAAGAAAATAAGAAGGGTCCAACACAAATACTGATGCTAAGTATTTTTTAGGATTCATCTGGTATCTCTCACACAAAGGCTGAAGAATGACCTGTCATATTCTAGATGTCATTCGTAGACTTAGTGTCAACCGCAGGTGGCAACTGGTATCTATGAGAAGCTTAGTGCTGGTAGGCAATGAAGTTGCAGGGGAACAGCAGCATGGATTACCACAGGAGTCGAGGAAGTCTTGTGTTGGTGTAATTTAATTTGTTGGGGTTCATTGAGTGTATCTGCTTAGGACTATAGAATCTGGCGCATAGATCAAAGTGTTAATGCAGCAGCAAACAAGGAAGGTGTACCACATGGTGAGTATTTTGAGAGTAATGGAGTTACTTTGCCATGAAGATGGACTCAGTTATTAATTCAGGCGCAGCACTGGAGTGCAGATATATTAAAGAATGGCTTGGAGAAGGGACTTGTATTCAGCTGTGAGAAGTGACTTGCATTGCTATGGTATCTGGCAATGCAGGGTTTGTTTGGGTAAGGGCTGTATCTAGATATGCTTTCAAGCTGGTATGCTTGCATTAATACTAGTTCCAGAGCTAGCTCTGAATTCTCTGCTCTGTGCTCCATATCAGCAGTGGGCTTGTCACCTTATTAATTACTTAGTAGAAATAATAGTAGTCACATAATTCTAAAGATTATGATCACAGCTGTCTTTGTTAAGGGTGAGCAGATAAGCACAAACAACCATTATAAAAAGAATGTTACTGGGAAGAGATAAGAACAAGAAGGAAGTAAGAACAACAATGGGTCAACCAAAGCTTTAAATAGTCATGACTGTAATTCAGTTGAACGGTATGTGACCCTTATAAAATGTTCATAAACATTCATAGCATAAATTTCATGAGTGTAAATTAGAAGTGGAAGTCAAACAAAGCCTGCCCTTGGTTAAAAGGCAACAATTGCTAGTGAACTTTCACAAGTGCTGTAAAGGATGTTCCATGATAGAAACTATTTCAAAGACTTGTGTTCTTAATAGGCAGAAATTAATGCAAATATTTATTTTGTATCTTATTCTCCCTAATTTGTATTTTTCCTCCTTGTCATTATTCAAAGAGCTATGTTAAGAGTTTTAGATATGACCAAACAAAAAATCCCCAAGTTTTTTGCTGACTGTGAGCTGCAATATTGAATTGAAATAAAGACCTCAATAGATATGACTTGAAAGTCACAATTGTTTCAGTTGAATTGGAAAACTGGATGCATGTAGGGTAATTTTCTGTTTATTCTCAACTGAATTATGACATCTTTTTTACCCCCGCTTTCTTTTTTAACATAAAATTATTGTGTAGGTTGGGCTCTATATATTTCACACTACTTCAGCTTCTAGGAGTGACTTCTAATGCTGCAGAAGTTTGCAAGACTTGACAGAACAAAGTCCTGATCCGAATTCATTTTGAACCCTGCTTTGAGCAGGACATGACATTGGGCAAGAAAAACCCTAGGACCCCTTCCAAATGAAAGGAATTGGTGAATGTGAATTTAGTGGTATCACTTATAGCCCACTTCATAATAAAACATCAAGAACACGAATGTTTGAATAGTAACCTAAATACACTTAGAGTAATACAGACGTGGCTGAATTTTTATTTTGGTTTTATTTATTACAAATATTGTAATATCTGGAGGGGGAGAGCAGCTGATTTATACCTTAGCAGTAGAAGGACATTTCCTGGTGAACAATTATTTTATGTAAGTAATTTATCCTCTGGGAGCTCCACGGAGCTTTGTAAACTGCAAATACCTGTTGTACAAAATGATGATGCTTTAATGCCAAATACACTGCAAAGACACTTAATACCATTGTTTGCCATGCTTTGTAGCTTCATGAGTAGACTTTTCCTTGACCACAGACTTCTAAGACGAAAACAGTGAGTGGCGCAGATAACTTTGTTTTCAGATTTAGATATGCTTTCGTATGTTGCTTTACTGAAGAATTATTGCATTTTTTTAAATGTCACGTGGATTTAACAGTTTCAGAGTGAGTTTCCGATGTTGAAAATGTGCTGTTCTCACAGGAACAAATTGTATGCATGATATGTATGCTGATCGCCTACATGAGCGCTTTCCTCTGGATATCGGCACTACCTCAGGGTCGACAATCTGCTATTTTAAGCTGACTGCATCAGTGGGCCATCTTATCCGCCTTTCAATAGTATCCCTTCATATTGAAGCAGATAACTGCATCACTGACTCTCTAACCATTTATGACTCTCTCATGCCAATAGCACATAAGATACTGTACCGGTGAGTACATTTGTGGGGTTTTTTTGCTTGGTTGTTTGGTTTTTGTTCTGTTAAAAACACTTTGATCTTCATGCATTACGCATACCACACCTGGGAAGTTGTGTCCCACCGCCACCTCCTCTGCCTTACAGAAGGGAAAAGTTTATGTTGCTAATAAAGGAACAGTAAAACATTCTTCTAATTCCTCTGTAGTCTTCAACTAAAGTGCATCTTTGCTTAGTTACAGAGCTATGAGAAGTTCACACATTACTGGGTGGTATTTTCTGTTTCTATCAGGAAACAGATATTAACTAAAAGAAAACGTCAAAATTTCCTCCCCTAAGCAAACTCTTCTTCCTTTCTAATATTAGTGCTCTTCATATGGAGACTGAGGTTCTAAAACTAAGTCGCATGATTTTTGGATACTTACCACCACCGCTCACCAGCTCAGTGCCTTTTTTTATTTGCTCTATTTGAGTCTATTATGGGGATTTTAAAATCTAGAGTTGAAACTGTGGTGGCTTGAGTGCTGTGGACTATCGCTTCCCCAGCCTTCCCTTTAATGGTCCAGTGTACTTTTTTGGTGATATTTTTGTACAAAACTCCTGTTAACTGGTTCCACAGGGCTTTGTTAGACCAGAAGGTGAAGACTGCACCTTAGGTCTAAGAAAAAGCACCTCCATCAAGCAGACGAAGAGCTGAGTGCTTTGATCCCTGAAATCCTTTTTCTCTGGCCTGTCAACGTGTGTATAAACCTCAAAAAGGAGCAGCGGCTTTTCAGTCCTCTTCCATAGCTGGCCTTTACTACCCTGAATCATGTCTATAAAACAGCAGATGGTGTTCACTTCTTGTTATCTGTAGACAGCTGAGGATGCCTGCTAGGTTATGCATGTGGAAGGTAACTTTTTAATGAGAGTAGTTGATTGGCTTAGGTTCTTCATTTCTGACCAGAAGAATAACTTTCTCGTCTTTCCCACTCCCCAACAAGCAGCTAAATATGTTAGCCTAATGACAGTATTTTTCTCTTTCTACAAGTCTTTCTTTACTATTGGCTTAGTTCATTTTTACTTGGAGTGAAGGCTCAAAGTCACTATTATCTCCTAGAACTAAACATTCCATCTTCCTTATGGTGTTTGTGGTTTTTCTCTTTTATAAGACGTGACTTTCCAAGACTCGGTTTCTAACTGGCCTTGTAACAGGTGTTTAAGAGCAGGGAGGTTTTATTAGGCTTTGAAGTAAGCAAGCACTGCAACAGTGGAAAATTTATGCACGGAATGACAGCAAATATGTTGGGGTTTTGGTTTGGTATTTGTTTTTACCCATTGTATGTGCTCTCCTTTCTTCCCTCTCAGAGCTTGTGAACCAGCTGATTCATTGGTGTCACTTGTGTCCACAAATAACCTCATGCTGGTAATGTTTAAGGCAGCACAAATAAAGGAGCAGAAGGAATTCCATGGCTATCTTGAGGTCATAACGCAAGAAAGTAGGTTTGTTCAGAAATGTGCTTATTGAATTGTTTCTATCCAAGATTCCGAAGTGACTGTCATGTTTCTGACTATGAACAAATGACTCCTGTATCTCAGGTGGTTTTTTTTTCTCCGTGCCTGTCTCTCTCCTTTCTTTCCCCTGCATTGCCTAGCCTCTGCCTTCCTCCTGAGTGATTTAATCTGTGCAGATTAGCTGTTCTTCGCTGAAATTCGGCGGTAGAAGGCAGTAACCAGCAGCCTGAGCTCAGCTGGCCACGACTGCTTGTATCAGTAGATGGAGCTGTTATTCCGGGTGAAGCGCTGCTCGGGATATCTCTTGGTTTGGGGCTGGGTGGTGGTGTTGAAGGCGGAGGAAGTTCAGCACTAAAACCTACTTCCAGAAAATAAAACTTGAGTAGCTTTGTCTGCTTTTTCTACCGGTGCCTGTTTCCACATTAACACAAAGGAGCCAATTTTGTTTGTCCGGCAAGTTGATGATTTGCTTTTTATTGCTTTAAGCTTTAAGAAGTGCTTAGATCATAATCACAAATAGTACGAGGAACCCTACCCTAGAAGCAGAAGGAGTAAAACTCCAAGCTGATGCCAGGAAATTCAAGCTGCTCAAAAGATGCTGCATACTTTCCTTTTGAAAGTAATTAAGCATCAAAGTACCATCGTAAAAGCATGTTAGAAAACCTCCGTCTTAAGTGACTTTAAATTCAGGGCTCTTGTTTGGTAGGTTTAAATTTGGAGCTGAGTTTTCTTTGTTTCTGTGCATTTTGTTTCAATGTCTTGTTTTTAATGAATTATTTAAATCCATTAAGCAGTCACGAAAAGAAATGTTGGCTTCGAGGACACTGATTAGTTTAGCACATTGTCCATTCCTCTTCTAAACAGCTGCATATTATAACTAGAGATACTCATGTATTACTGCAGTGTGGATGTACTGATGTGCAACATGGTTCACTAAGACCTGTTTGCGGAACTGCCTTTAGTGAAATGACCAATATAAAACTTCACAATGTTTTATCCTGGTCTTGCAGTGCCCTGCAAACATTCCTAGACTTTTACATCCCTTTCCTGTCTGTGTGCACAATTGGAAAGGGTATTTTTTTGCAACGTGACCCAGACAAATGTAGTTCGTCAGCTGCCCCGTTTTGCAGTGAAGAGTTCTGATAAATTTGGGCTTAGCTCACTGTATATTCATATCTATATGAAGTATATTGAGGTTCACCAAATTCAGCTTTCTTCTTTTTTTTTTTTTTCCCCAGGGTGTGGAAAAGCAATAGTAACAAAAGAGAAAATTGGCTATGAAGGGAGAATAACAAGTCCCTATTACCCAAGCTATTATCCTCCAAAATGTCTTTGTGCATGGAACTTCCAGGTAACATGATTCTCTTTCTCTCTGAGGCTGTTGATTGCTTTGGGCACACAGAACCTGTAAGTAGAGCAGAAACAATTGTGTAGGGAGTAACCTTCATCCTTATGAATGCAGCAGTTTATAGATGTGATACAGCTGAATAGCTGGCTGTGCTCAGGTGTCTTGTGTTGGGGTTTTTCCTTTCTTTTTTTTTCCATGAGCCTTTTCTTAACTAAGAGAACACAGTTCCTAAGCTGTCCTATTATAAAGGTAAAGAGCTGAGATGACTTTTAATGTTTAGCCTGCAGGATTGTGTTAATGGCCGAGAATGTAACACTTCACTGTTTTTTAAATCGCTTCTTCCCACCCCAAAACAATTGCTAAAAAATATTCCTCTAACCTAATTATTGATGCCACTTCTATGATATCTCTTTTCGGTCTATTCGTTATGCTTAATAAATTTGCCACATAAGATGGTCTGTCCTCTCAGTACAATCCCACAGATTGTTTCTTCTTGGTATCATTTTTCTGCGTCTTTTCAGGTACTTTCCTGAAAGCACATGTCCAAAAGTTTACATTGGTTTAGAGTATTGTCATGCCTGGTCTGATGACATTAGCATTTCCCTATTGATGCAGCTAATATAAGATCTTCAACTCATGGTTTGCCTTTCGGTGTTTTCTAAACAATACAGCAATGGAAATTACTCTTATCTATCTTTTTGTTCATATTACACATGTCTGGTTAAGCTTGTGGTCGCCCACGCTGAAGCTCACCAGTCTGCATGGAATCCAGGTAGCCATGACCTACAGCCAATTCCTTTTCTAGTAAGCTAAGGCAATTGCTTCTTTTTTTCTTTGGTAGAGTTCAGGTCTTCAGCTCACCCTGGACTTCAGGGAGAAAAGTTCTTGAACACTTAACATGAGCAGCCCCAAAAACTTATTTCTCACAACAGTTTAATTTCTCAGTAGTTCAATGCTGAAAACTTCCTTTATTTCCCAGGTCATGTTCTTTGTTAGAGAAAAGGAGAAAAGCCTCCATGTGCGGATTCTTGTTCTGAACCAGACCTTGTTTTTAGACAAACATTGCCTTGCCTTGCAAAAAAGTTTTCTTCCTTTTAATAAAGGAAATTCTAATTAATTATGAACCCTTATGATACTGGGGGTTTTAAAAATCTTCTATAAAGCACTGAAGGATACTTGGCTGATTGGGCGCTAGCAGAAGACTACAATATTGTGGTAGAAATAACTCCTAGCATTACGAAAGTGACACAGGTATTCAGTGCAGTACCTTACCTAACAATCTACTCAGGCTGTGTGTCCCTACACAAGTAAATTTGGATGTGTTTGAGTGCTTTGATCATGATACAAAAGCTGTGTTCTATGGCCAGTGGCTTTTGAGGATGAAAGGACCGTTGTTGGATGAGGGGAAAGCTCTCAGCTACGGTGGGGCTTTGCCAACCTTTGCTTTTACTCAATAGCTGGCAGGTGTCTCAAGTGCTGGCTGTTGAGCCAGCAAAGCCAGTACAGTTACTGGAGTGTGGCATTGGCAAGCACTGTAATTGCTGAGATAAGTCTAAAGACTTTTGTGTTCCATGTCTGCAAAAGGAAAACGATGACTGCTTTCATTGTCTTTCTTGTTCACAACAGACTCCACAGAAGAGCCTTGGTATAGCTCTGAAATTTCATAACTATACAATCAGTGAGAAAAATGTTAAAGGCTGTGAGCGAGGGTGGTGGAAAATTAATGAACACATGTAAGTACTTCTTCTAATGTTATTAAACTGAATTACCAGCATAAACCTTTCTATCACTACTGCAGCTCACTAGGATGTTTTCCACAAAGACGGAGGTACTTCACTGTCTATTATCATTCTTTTACTTTGGCTGATGTTACAATAGAAAGTTTAGAAAAATATGTATGTGTATATATATAAATTTTATTGTTGACAAGTACCAAAACCGTGAAAACAAGAGCCTTAGGTATTCTCTGGAAAGATACGGGAACAGTTGAGTGAAGAAGGATGCCCTGTGAACCCGAAAGTAATTAAGGGTTTTCTGGGATCACTGAACAAGTCTGTTAAAACCCCTTTTAATTGAAACTTGATTCTATGATTGCTTATGAGGACACCGAACCTAATTAACTTCTCAGTGAAAGCTATTACAATGAGATTGTTGGATATAGAAGAGCAACTGCTTCTGCATTCTAGTCACTGGCTCTCTTGAAAGAGAAGCTGCACACACTGGCACCAAGGTGGCACTGTATTCCTTAAATAGTTTTTATTAAAATACTGATGCTATTTTTTAAGTAAAATACTGCTTTTCCATGCACATTGCCCACCCATTTTCCCACAGATTTTTAAGTCATCCTTCAGTCACTGCATGAGGAGACAAAGCTGGATTTAGGATGTTGGATTGTATTTATTTATTTATCTTAGAGACATTGTTCAGGTGGAAACCTCAGTAAGATCAGACTTGAAACTGAATTGGTGACCTTGCTGCTGAAACTAAGCAGAGCCAGTCAGGCCTTTCAAAGTGTAACTGGAAGAATTAGAGAAGAGAGAAAACTTTCTATACTCCTTGATACCGTGTTGTACTTACAGAGACAAAACTCAGTTTTTCTGAACCTCCTGAAGTGGAACCTTGTTGGAAGCTGGTTGCTGGACTAGAGGGGTACATAAAAACCAGTCAGAACAGAACCTTTGGTGTGTCTGGAGTCTTTTTTTTTTTTTTGATATTCTTTGTATGACATCATTGGAAAGATTTGAGAAATGAATCAAAGAAAAGTAAAATCTGGAGAAAAAAGAAAAAAAGTGATGGGTTCATATCGTAAGGATAGGATTTAAAGTATGAAACATTTTGATAGTCAATATTGTTTTTTCCTTCCCCAAATTTTAACGGTTAATGAAAAGGAACAGACCGCACTTTCTCAGCTTCCTGCAATTGCAGCTTATTGTGGGTATCTTCTGCTGTCTCAGGTAAAAAGGGTGAAGAAGATTCAAGAGGCAGATCTTGGTAAATAAAGGCTGCTACTGTGAAGATAGTGCAGATAAGGTTCTTTCAAACCTCTAGGGACTTTATCTAACCACAGGCACTGAACACAACCACGCTGTTCTTCCTTGTCTTTCTTCCAGTGGCTGTGCAAAGGTTTCTCTGCCTAGTTAAGAGATGTTGCAGTTGATGAACTGCTTTTGCTGAAGTTCTTAAAGGCAGAAATATCAATGAGTCTTTGCAAGTAAACCATAAGAGATTTGTGTGAACGAAGAGGTTGCAAGTATTTTCTTTTTCTTAAAGCCAGTAATTGCAGTGTGGCTACAAAGAAAACTCCCTTTTTATATAGAAAGAGAATGGGTAAGGGGCGCGAGATTCTTCTGGGGAGATTCTGACTGGGTACAAGAGGAAAGTTTTTCAGAGTGAGAACAATCAGCCGTTGGAATAATCTCCCCAGGGAAGTCTTGAATTCCCCAACATTGAGCTCTTTTAAGATTCACCTGGACAATGGGTTGGGCCATCTAGTCTAGGTCATGTTTT
>JARCZZ010012667.1:8180-36092 GCA_030323915.1 Brotogeris chrysoptera | reverse complement strand
TATCTCAACCCGTGGGAGTTGCATTCTTTCGGTTCTTCTCCCCATTTTTCCCTCATCGGAGGGGGGGGGGGAAAGAAGGGGAGGAGTTTGATTTATGACTTAAACCACGACACCTTTGACTGACACATCAAGGCAGCTCTCAGTTTTCATTTTATTGAGGGCACTGCATCATCTCAGATTGTTCAGATGTCAGTCTTCGTAACAGGGATAGATACGCCTACAGAAAAGGCACCCTGAATCACTTTAAGACTTCAAACTGTATCTTAATCTGGTTATTTTAGACTGGTTTGTGGGGACACAGTCCCAGCGCCCACTGGCACCCTTTCAGTTTTCAACATACTGTGGTCTCTTATGAATAGAGGTGCTATTTGCAACGCTTCTGCAGGAGAGTCATTATCCCCGTTTCAGAAATAAAAAGGCAGAGATTACTTGCATCAGGCCTGTGGGGCTAGGATTACAGTAGTATTTGCTGGCCATGCTCCTGTGTTTTCATACTGCACGTCTCTAACAGATTCAAAGAAAAAAAAAGAACGTTCAGTTTTAGTTGGGAGGAATTTTTAAGCCCTTTTGTTCAATTGATTGACACTGGTAATACAAGAAGTATTCAAGGCAGTACTGCTTGTTCCGGGGAAATCCCAGCTGCCTACTCTGGTTGTCAGATGAGTATGTGGCATCTTTGCTGACTAAAGGTTCACGCAAGACCTTGGAGGGGAGAGGGTGGAAGAGATGACTTGCGTTACTGACATACGATAGAGATATGCTGTCTGATGTAAAGTGAATGCCTTTCTCAGTATCTGCCTATTGAACTTTACATATTTATCCTGCGAAGGTGTCCATACTGTGCTGTGCGTTACCCAAAAAGGCAGGCTGTCAGTAGCACAAAGGACGCAGTCTAAGGACAGACAAAAACAAGAGAAAGAAATGGAGTGTAACACCTGTTTGTCAGTGACAAGTGTATGCTTGTTAACTATTGCTTTTTAATGACTGTTTTTACACTCAGCAGTGGCTAAAGCAGAAAAGTACATGCTGCTGTAAAGTAAAGCCTGCAAAGCAGAGAATCATAAAGATGACAAGGCTGTATTTTGGAAGTAAGATCTGTAAAGGAACAAGACAAATGCACAACTAGAAGAAAACCCCAACCCACTGTTACACTTGAATGAATATGTCATCTATCACAGTCTTGGGTTTTGTATGTGTTAATTTCACATATGCTCACAAAAATTTTGAGGAGCAGAGGAGAGAAGTTATTCAGTGCCACTTTTCTATTAAGCTTTGTGGATTTCCAAGGTCCAAACCAGCATTTTCTATACAAGCTATGGAGCAAGGCATAGGAATGCTGGCCAAAACATGTTATGTCATCATTACTGCTGAAATGTTACCAGAGTTATACACCAAAGTTCTCTTTGTACTTCAGACCAAAACCAGAGGGAGTCAGTTTCCACCTCAGCACACTACCTCCTTCCAACACCAAAATTAAAACCAGACACTGGAGCTGAAGACACATATACACGTTAAACACCCCCAACCTCCTCAGAGATCATTGCTTGTGCTGTTGTGCTCCTAGAGAAAGGATATGAGGCAGATTGTTCCCCTTCCCCTTCTTTTCCCATACTAAAGAACCACATAGAATCAGTTATCTATTTACATCAGCAGTTCTTGGTATCTGCACTCCAGTAACACCAAGTCTATGCATGTCTAGTTGTGCAACACTATTTAAAGCATTAGTATGTTTTTTTCTATATTTGAGGAAAATTCTAACATTCAAACACCAATGGCTTTATATTCAGGTAAATCACATTTGTATTTCTTTTAGTGTACCAGATGTGGCAGAACATGCTAAGAACGTACAAGTGAGTCATTCTTCATGGGTGCAAAGGTAGGTACCGTATACAGAGAGGACCTTATGTTTCAGCTACAGTAGGTGATAGTGAGAAGAGTTCCTACCCTATTCCCAAACCCAACCCCTTACCTCTTTGGGAGAGGTGAGGACTGAGCCACTCGCCAGTACCGCTGGTTTGGTTACAGACACTGGACTGGTAAAGGCAGAGTCACGGCTGGAGGAAAGCGAGCCTGGTTTATGTTCACTTCTGTTGGCTTTCCATGGACTTGGCTATATTGAAGAGAACATAAGATACAAGTCAGTAAAGGGTAATGCACAAAAAGAGGCTGCTTGCAAGTAGTAAAACAAATAAACATTGGCTGTTACGTGGATATTTCTTTCCCCTCTACAAGAACAGCCTCATCAAATTTATCTTGACAGCCATTATTTGTTCCTCTGTCCTCGTTTCCCCCACATCACAGAGTTCTGTTTCATGGGCACCACCCTCCAGTAAAACACCATTAGATCTCAGAAAATCCAGCACCACTTTTCATTAATTGGAAGCACCACCAAGTAAAGCAATGTAATCTTACAGCCACCCACAGATGGGCAGCAAGAATGCCAATTAAATTCACATTTCATATGGAAGCACTGTATGCCACAAAGAAAGGGTTTGCATCACTTAATGGGACCTTCCCCTGTGTGAGGAAGCAGCATTATCAAGGAATATTTCTGTCCAGGCTGAGAAAGCACATTATTTATTTCCTAGGGCTCTGAAAGTGTCCATCATTGCACTGATTTAGCAACAACAACAAGAAAAAAATAATGAAAAAGAAGGAAAAGCTGCTGGCTCATTAAAGTGCATGAGCACTTGCTGGTTTGCTCTGGATACTCTGCAGTGCCCCTTCAAACACACTGGCAATTTGGCTGAAAAACAAAGACTCTGAAAAACAAAGATAAGATTTTGTTATTTGGAATGTTATCCTTGAGCCTCTCTTATCAACCAAGGACAAACACTATGAACTGTTAAGTCTTTTACAAAGAGGATCCTAACAAGAAACTTGTATCAAGTAGCACAGAAATACACCTGTCAGAGCATTAAAACATACTGGTTCTTTTGACCCATCAGACTTTTGAAGCCAACTTCAAATCACCAGCAAAATAACTCACGCACAAGTGGGATCCAGTTAAATCTGAGACTGAAAAAACATTCTGCAAGCAATGAGAGCAGAAGCCATTATTTCAGTACGTTCTCACTCTCCACTGGGTTATTTTATTCATTTTTGAGTGAACAAATCAGTAGGGGAGGCCATCAGCATTACTCTTCAACGTAAAAACAAGAGTAGTCCACATTATTGAACGGATTATATGGCATTCACAGCACACATTCCAAACATTCCCTTCAAACCTAGAAAATATCCCGATCTATGCAATATTGGCTGGTACTAAAATTACAGTGACAAGTTTCTCTCCACAGATCTGATGGCTGTACTGTTTGGCTGCCCAGCTCTTTGTTGCTGACTGTTGTTCTCCCAGCTTCCACAAAGGGGCACTTCAGACAAATTCAAAGACAGTCTCTTTCTGCTTTCTTAGGGGAGCCACTAGATTCAAGCACAACTAGAGATGATTATCAAAAGGAATCGTTTGCAGATTATGATCCTCATGGGTTTCTTGACTGTGAGCCATCTCAATTAGCCCAGGAGGAATGCACTTGTTTCACTGCCACCAGTTCTCTTCCTTCTAACACTACTTGGTACAACTTAACAAAAAACCCATTCTTCACTCAGTTTGCCTGTGACAGCTTTCCAATATCACTGACTTTGTCAAAAGGATGTTTTGAGCTCTCTACTACTTAATGCACTGCAATTCCTGTACAACTTTCGAGAAGGCTCTAGAATAATGCATCCTACCATAGCTGCTTTATGTCTGTACCTTTTATAAAAGGCACCATGCACACAGATTTTCTTGCTGAGCCTAAGCTGATACCCCTTTTTTAAGCTTTGCTAAATGGTAACATTCATTCACAGAAGTGCTATTGATGACTTCAGCAAACAATTCTTCCCTATTGCAATCTCCACCACTGAGGAGCAGTATACTGGCCAACAATCACAGCACCATGGCAATGCATACACACTTAATAAGTACATACTTACAGCATGCTTAACATGACTGATCTCTTGGCCTATACCTCTTCCACTAGCCAAATAGCATTTTATACATTATCAATAGTGCAATACTTCAGGTATGAATCTGGGCCTACCAACTGGTTCAGTACAGTAAATACTTAATTAAAAGGAACTTAGGCAGCTACCACCACATATTGCCACAATCTCCGATTTAAATATAGGTTCACAATCTGGAATACAAATGAGAGCCACGTAACATGTAAAACAAGCTAACAAAAAGAAGCCCTACTATTATTTTTGATTTAAGGTGAACTTCCATACCAGTCACAAGGCTGCCTCAGAAGAACAGACCATACTTACCTAATTATCTATACAAATTAAAGGGTTTATTCCAATTGTGAGCACTGATTAATGTATTTTTTTGTTTAATCTGAAGAAGCAAAACTTCCAAGTCTAATTTTAGAATGCAGTCAGGAATACCTTCAGTTGCTTATAATAAAGCAATACATTGCTTTCACAAGCACATTTCAACCTGTCATTCCCTACAGCTGGTACGGCACTAACTTTCAGGCCTCACAAGTTATCTTTGCACTCAAAAGCAGCTAAGAGAGAAAAGCTGTTAGCATTCCTGTTCACTAAAATTCTGTTTACTTTGAAACAATCAAAGAGGCAATCTAACAGCCTGCAAAGAAACTGTGGTTTTGGCTTTTTGTTTCAAAGACCATTCAAAACATCCAGACTAAAGCCAGGTAAGACTATATACACACATATATCAAACAAGCTGTAGAAGCAAAAATAAAAGCCACAGAAGACTCCCTATCCATCACAAGCTGCATCTTGTTTAACTATTCTAAACAAGTACATTATGGACTGAAAACTAAGCAAAGTGAAAAACTCTTTTATTAATAGCCTTTTAAACGGGGTCAGTTTACCCCATCTCACTGAGGAAGAAATCATCTGTCAGATTAAGGGTTTACAGAAGATTATTTGATAATCATTTTATCCACTGGGATTTTTCCTGTAGCTGGCAGAATCTACCCTGAATTAAGAAAAACTTATCAACGGGAAAGAAGCTCTAAACTTGCTTTCTCACAAAAAAGTTGTTAATCTTTCCTATTTTGCTTTTGCCTTGGAAGTGTGCAAGACTGATCTACTCTAACCATAGGGAAGACTTTGCTGGAATGCTGCAGCCAGCATTAGTAATTAATAATTTATATTTTAGAACTCAAAAGTATTTTGACACCTTTTTAAAGAACCACCAAGCTATTAACTTTTTCTAGCTTCTTAAATACTTCCACTGTCAAACCTACAAAGTTTCTAAGGCACCTGTACATGTAGGTTCTCTGGAAAAAAGGGCAAGATAAAGCCTAAAAACTACGAAACAAAAGAAAATACTTGGGGTTTTTTTCTTTAACACTCCTGTATTTCTTTCAGCAAAAGAATTGTAGCACAAATCCCATTACTTTTCCAGGTTGCCTTTAAGGTTCAACTAAACTGGAGCTAAATTGCAGGATGTTACAATCTAATCTGATCTTCGCCTCAATTGTGTTTTAAACACATCAAAGTGCTGTAACCCAAATAAAGGTTTTTTTCAAGGTAGCCATGTGAACAATTCAAGCACATCTTAGCACACATTCCACTTCTCCAGCATTGCTTGTTTTGTCTAATTTAGATAAGGATTTGTCTAATACATGAGAGATTCAAATAGACAATTTTATAGTCAAGAGAAGTTAATTCTCTGTATGGACAAGACCCAATGGCATTTTAACAGGGAACAACAATTTTAGCAGTAAACAGACCTCTACTTTAAAGGCCACTACCCCAGAAACTACTGGATTCCAGCTCCTGCAATTTGTTAGGGGACTGATTCCCTTGCCAAGGGACAGAGTTCTCCCTTGATCTGCAGTTCACTGACTTTGCTGGAAACCCTTGTACCTTGGAAGGAGGAGCTGCAGGTTTAGGAACCAGATTTTTGTAGACACTTGGGACAATGGTGGTGGCTTTGTTGCCATTTGCCAGGTGAGAAACAGGTGACGTAAATGCAGCTGAGAAGGCGGCGGAAGGATCCTCTTTTGAAACCTTTTTGATGACCAGCATCTTGGTAGGTTGCTTGGCACTAGGGGGGTTTTCTGTAACAACAGAATGAGAAAGATTCTGAAACAGATGTTCAGTTTCGTAACAGCTTCAGTATATTGCTCTGGTTTCTCCCCTCTCAATCTTAGATGCTACGTGTCTGATTCTGAGACTGCTATTAGCTGTTCTTCTGTTTCAGCTTTGAGCAAAGGTACTGGATACAGATGTCACAAAGTCTCATCTTTTTCATTTAACCACAACAGCTCCCTTGATGCTGAAGGGAAAAATCAAAGTGACATCAGCTAACAGCCTTCCACCATACTACAGGAATCAGAGCAGGTATTAGCATCTTTTTGAACAATCAGGGATCTGCTTTGTTAATTCATTAACACAGCACAAACACTCTGCATAAGTTATACCTCAGAGGACGGTGCTTTTAAAAACAGGTAAAAGCCACATAAATGATGATTGTCATTATTTTTTCAACAGAACAATAGCTATCGAATACAATCCAGTACTACAGCAAGAAGTGGTTTTGATTTTTTTTGTCTTTGTACTATATACTGTATCTAACCCAACTACATTCTAACTAGATATTAACAAACCTGAATTTAATTGCCAGAATTGGTACCTTGTTTCCTTTATTTTTATTTTTCATATATTTGCATACCAAAATCAAAAGCAAGCCTGTTCTGAGTTAAAGAAAAAAATCAAGTAAATCCAAACCACAGAATTAGGACAGTTTTGCTCTATTTTGAATACAAAGATCACAAGTCAGGAACTGATGTCAAGTTCACTCAAATCTACTCTGCCCTTCAAGTGATGTCTTGAAATTATAAACTTGTAATAAGCCAGGAAGCAAAGGCAGAACAGTGACTTTACCATCACCAGTAGTTTTCAATGACAAGACAAGCACAGTTTCAAGGAGATAAAAAAGCCAAGAGATTAGTGGATTGCGGGAGGAAACCAACAAAGTTTCACTTAAGTCTTTAAAATACTTTAGAGTGAAAAAGTACCATGTAAACATCGGTGACACCTTTCTGCTTTAGCAGAAAATTCTGTACAGCAATGTAAATACCTTTACCTACCCCATACTCCAGAAGGTGTCCCTAAAGGTTTGTTCTGGTTGTTTTGTCTTCCAGCTTCTGGATTCAAAGATGGCTGTAGAAAGACAATGCAAATGAGTGTATCGTTATATTGCACACAACAAAATAACTCATCATTACCATAACATTATGCTTCTAGGAACGCAGAGTACAGGTAAATTTCTCTGAACACCACCTGAATTAGAAGAGAGTGCTGTGTCACAAGACATCTGAAAATCAAGTTTGTATTCTCCTGGGTTTCTGCTGTATTTTCAACAGAACTATCAGTGGGTTTAGGATAAGCCCTTTAGTCTCCCCCTATACAATTGAGTAGATTCCACCAACCAATTAACTCATGAAAAGATTTAAGTATTTAATCAGCAGCTCAAGTTATAAAACAGAATCCACATCATCAGTATTTGAAGATTCTAATTTCCAAAATATTTTTATATAATAATTACAATTATTAACCGAATAAAAAAATCTCCCCAACACACCACCACCCTAAAGAAATACTAGACTCCTAATGTAAAGGAACAATGAATACATATACATTTACTGACAAAAAAGCTACATGTAAATTTATGTTAAGCTTCAGGGTCCACTTGTCAGGACAATATTGCGTGCATACTCGGTGCTCTCTGCAGACCTACCTTTAATTCAGTATCAGAATTCAACTTAGTAAAACAACTAAGGACATGTCCAAGCTTAAAGCAGAGTACAGAAAATCTCAACATTCAGTGACAACCTTTCCTGATTAGCTACTTCTCTTACCCCATCCCAAATAACTTTAGTTCAAAATAAAACCATCCTTTTCCGCTTTTTGATGAATTCTTCATATGTTAGTTACTATGGCAACAGCATAAGTCTCTAATAATGAGCTTCTGAAATAGTAGGCATTCCTGTTTATAAGAGTTAGGAAAAAATGTGACACCATAGCATAAATTCCTGCTTCAGACCTTGAAAATTCCTCTGTTTCAGTGCTTCGTTTTTTAGTTACAGGTCAGTTTTATAGCAGGGGTGCTCACACCACAGGAAAACTTAGGACTAACAAACTGTTTTTCAGACTTTCAGGAAAAGTCATCAGCCACACCGGCCTAAAATCACATACTTAGTCACAGTATACATTAGTTTCACCACCTATGGCAAAGACAGTATAGCAGTTATTTAGCAATGCTTGCTATCAGACAGTGTGTGGTATTCTTAAGGTCCTTTCCAACCCTAACTATTCTATGATTCTAATCTAGAAAAAAAATAGGGGAAGTAACTACAGAAGAAATGGCCCTGCTGTTGGGGAAAGGCATGTGTCAAGGCATTGAAGAAGAGAATGAAGATGTGGAAGAAAGATCTAGACCAAGACAGACTACGACAGTGCACACTTGCAATAATTACAGTACCTTTATATTTCACCAGGCTTTTGATAGTCTAAAGAGGCGGCTTATAAAAATTCTTGAGAAATCAGATTAACAGAAATGCACACACAAGCTTTATCACTGCTCTCCAGGTGTTAACTGTCCTGTCAGGCACACTACCACTCCCAGCAGAAGCAGCTGAACAAGAGCATGCAATCACTCCCCAGACACTTCAGTGACAAAAACCAGCAGCTGAAATCAAACTGGATCCTGTGGCAATTTAAGTTTTAAAATTTAAGACTCTAGATTTTGGCCTGAAGCAGCTACAGGAATTCATATATTTCCTTCCAACTCCTAACTTCCTGACAGAAGTAGTGCCATCAAACTGCCATGACAGTTTCAGCTGTTAACAGCTTTCCAGAGACAAGCTGAACAGCAGAGCAAAAAGCTCAACATGCTGATACAACTAAGTTTTTGGTACACACTATCACCAAAAACTCTCATTACTGGAGGCAGCAGTGGCTTTAGCACTGGAGATGAAGTCAGAGGAACTGCATTAGATGAAGGGACCGAGTTACCAGAACCTTACAGATGATACTGATATTATTACGAGACTAGAGACAGCAAGAAACAAGATGCAAAAAGCAAAAGGGATGGTCTGATAAAAATAAAATACTCTTCAGGGACAGGGGAAAGCTTTTAATTGGAAAGAGAAAGCACAAAATAATAATTTTGTTAAATCTGTTGTGATCTCAAACATGGAATGGAATGCAACTCTAGATCCTTGCCACCTGTCAATGCTAATAAATGAGAACTGAAAAGCCACTTCTCACAGCTGCTACTTCTAGTGTGAAGCTACAACTCACAAAGTCTTCTTCCTCAAACTGCAACTGCTCTTTATCTTCCTTCTTCTCTTCCCTGGATTCAACAGGCAGCTTTTCTTGAAAGGCGGAACTTTTCCGAGAATGGAAGTTGCCATTCCAGTGGCGATGTACTCCAGTTCCTCCTCCACCACGCTGGTTCACACTATCATGGCCCCGTGAAGGACCATGCCAGCCAGGCTGACTGCCAGAAAGCCCAACATGAGCTCCTTTAGAAACACCAGAATCTACAGAATCATGGCGGAGAAGGGATGGCTGATGCCAGCAGTCTAAACAAAAGAAGAAAAGTATGCAATTAAAAAAGTCAACACAGCATGTACTGGAGATATCGGGCTGCTGTTCTTCTTGTTAATTCAGTGTTCACTAAGGAACTATTATGCCAGACTTATTAAGCTATTGTGGGATTTTATCAGCAAACAAACCAAGCTATACAATGCACATACAGCTGTCATAAAAACCCCTTCAGGCCTGAGCACATGGCATGGGAGAAGGGAAAAGCACAAATTTCTCTTGTGATATTTTGAAAATGTAGAGTTTGGTAAAAACATCGTTTATATTCTGCACAATTCCTCATTCTGTAGAACATTCCAAGATGCCTGCTCTCAGACTGCATTCTGACCCTTCTCACTCACCTCCCGCAGCTCGGAGGGGCCCATTATTGAAAAACCCATCAGAAGAGTTGTGTCTCCTACGGCTCACGCCAAAGCGGCCCTCTCCCCGTGGAAGATGCTCTCCATGTTTCTCAAAGGTGGCTGCAGGGGACTACAGAAAGTAAAAAGTGATTTAATGAAGCACTCATTAGGGCATTCCAGGAGCCTGTTAGTCCAACAGTGACATTTTGTTAATTGAAAAAACAGTTAAAACCAACCCCCCGCATTCCTGTACTAATTTTCATGTACTAACTTTCAAACTAAAGGTTTGTTTTAAACAGATCAAAATGATCCTTACACTACTTGTGTGTCCTCATGTTTAAACATGAAGGTGAAAGCCATATTCTTTCTTGTTCATCAATGTTGCTGATCATGATCTGTTTTGCTATTAAAGTGTTTGTCTTCTCTACCATGCACAAGTAACACAAACTGTTAAAGTCCCATATGAGACTTTGTGGGTCAGCCTCAGGTGCCTCTGGAATCAGTCTTAGAAAGGTGACTGGCAAGCTGCCGTCATTTTAAAGTTGCAAAAAACTAATGAGTATTTTTGAGTTTGCAGCTAGAGCCCCAGGGCTTATCATCAATATAGTACTCAGCAAGTGTCAGATTATCTTCATAAATCAAACCCAAATTATATGCTAAATTGTAAATAGGTGGCAGCTCAAGTCTTGACTCCCACAGATTAAGAACCACTTCTTTAATGATTTTCTATTTGGGACCCCACTCAAGTCTCAATGCAAAGACACGAACTGCCTCCATGTCTGAACACACAGATTGTTCCTCCTCTGAAATAAGATACACTTTCTGAAACAAAGACAATGAAAATTATATCCACATTAGTTTCCAAAAGCCTCCTCTATAAACACAAAAGAAGTTAAACATTCTAATTTCAACAAAACTCTGGGTCAATTTTTCAATTGTTATTATTGTCATAGCTGTAAAAAGAGGTGATCTGAATTAATGTTACCTTGGTTGACTGTGGTGTTGAGAAGTTAAGCCAGGCAGGAACAAAGTCATGCTGCGCCATTTAGGTCCAGTGTCTCCCTTCAATAAAATGAGGCATCAAACCTCATGGCCAGGATCTGTAAATGAAAAGAACATCCTCTGTCATCTTTTCTTAACTGAAATACTAATACCGTTTATTTCCCAAAGCTTGGCCTACATGAATAGGAGGGGGAAAATGCTGCATTTTCATATTACACTTTTGTATTTTTTTTCCCTGCTGACTTTGTTCCTCTGACCAAAACAGGTAAGAACTTAAAACATTCCCAGTTATTTCCTATTTACAATTAGCACACCCATAACATCCATGATAGGATGGGTGTGAAGGTGTGAAGGAAGTAGATCAAATAGCATATGAAAGCCATACCATGCACAAATGTCTAAAATCAAGATGTGACAGAACGTGGGGTTCAAATTCACTGCTCGCTGTCTCAGTCTACAAGGGGTTAATCACTGCATGTCTTATTCCAGATACCGTAAATCAAATAGGACCAAACCAGAGATGTTGGATGCTGAGAGCAGATCAGAGACCTGACAGACAACCATATGCCAGCTCCTGCACCTCCAAATTAAAGTCATATCCAGATCCCCCAACTTTCATGCACAGGGAATATCCCATGCTGAAGCTGCTATCATGGCTAAGAAACCAAATGCTTAGGAAAACAAGCTGTTTGAAGGATCTTAATGGAAGTTCAACCAAAGAGCCGTTGAGATGTCTCACTGAGCAATCTGAACCTGAATTGCTCTTTCCAACGGGTCATAGAAATTTCCACTGCTCAAAATGATGAAAATTCCATTATTGCTCTGTATAACTGAATTCTGTCTATGGAAGCTTCTCCAGATTACTATTTTGCTTCCTTTTCAACTTCAATTTACCTATGAACAAGTCAACACTACATAACCAAAGAAATAAGTACATATGGTCACTTACCCTGATTTTGGCCTCTACAGTCCAATGTCCTCAGTTTCTGTGCTTTACTGACCTGTGGGTTCCCTCCTTCCCCAGTATGCTCTAAGGCCAGCCTTGAGGCAATAGTGCGTCTCGAAGCAGAGCACGAGAGGCCGCACTTCGTGCCAACTGTGCCCTTCACCCCCTCAACTGCTCATTTTAATTTCTCTTTGCTCTCTCACTAAAAAAAAAAAAAAAAAAAAAAAAAAAAAAAAAAAAAAAAGGATACCCAAGAAGGCAATTTATATTGAAAAAAAAAAAAAAGAGCCACGACCACATTCACCTCATTAAATTTCCTCTGGTCGTGGTAATGCAGAAGTCAGGCTTTACATTACAAAAAGGTTTGTCAAGTGTGCATGACAGTATTCAGAGCAACACCATGGTTAATACTGAACAGATACACCCAAGTCTGCTGGATAATTCATGATCTGCAGCAGATCAGCCTGAACTCTCTGGAAAAGTGATGATGTTACGTAAAAACTTCTGCCCCAAATGCTGAGATCTAAACAAGAAGCATCTGCCCAAGTGCTCTTAAAATATAAACTTCATTTTTATCACATACATCTGCTAAAAAAAGGTATACTATTTTTAAAAAAAGAAAGTCAGGATATACTCTGGTCTTCACGTAAGTTGGCTAATGCTCCACAGAGCTAAGCACTATTTGATATAAAGCTCAAAAGCAGGCACAAATGTTTTCCTCGTTGTTCACCATTTACATGCTGAAACATAGGTCACATGAACAAAAAAACGCCAGGTCCAAAAATAATTTCTTCTACTCTTTGTCTTGTAGACTGGCTGCTGCTTTTAAAGGGACACAATTATTCCGCAAGGTCTTCTTGTTCTACAGTGGAGAGTTCACTTCTGGGTTATAGTCCTCTTCCATCAAAGAGGTGAGACAGGAACTGTAGTCACTATAAAAAACAAACAAACCCCCATCAATACAAGCACCATAAATACAACAAAACATGACTAGAGAGAAAAATAGAAGGAGAAATTCAGCAACTATAGTGCAAGTGCCAAAAGCTATTTGATCTTTGATCAAAACCTGAAATAATCTAATTAAAAAACCCAAAAGGTCCCCAAAAAGGGCATTTTTGCTTTTAAATGATCACTTCCCAGACTTAGTTTACAAAAAGGGTAACACAGACAAGCTGAATCAGAATAAAGGGAAGAGCGGAGGAACTGCATGCAGCTGATGAAAGGAATTTCACACTTTGTAGCAATTTAAAAACCTGCTGCTAAAATACTAATCATACTCTTGGCCACAGGTAGGCTTGGCCGTTCCACGTGCCTTATCTCCTCTACGTGCCTACATCATTCCTCACCTGCTCCAGTACAGCCAGACTCCCCTCCCAAGAGGCTCATGATAGTAATACATCCAGCATGCCATTAACTCCTCCACAGAAAATACTAGCAACAGAAAAAAAAAGACAGTTTTTCTGCCACAGCCTCTTTCTCCTTGAACCACGTTACCTAACCAACAGCAAGCTCCCCAAAACACCAGATTTACTCCTGAAACACCAGAAAAGTTACATTACTGTTTTGATGCCATCAGCGGTTTCTCAGGATCACTTTAGGTGTGCCTTATTATGCCTTTATATTTGACTTATCAGAGTTTGTTTTCCTTGCTTGGATATGTTTCCTTGATCAGTTTTGGTAATGCCATTCTTTTTTTAAGTTTTTAAGACTGTTTTTTGATTGAGGCTCAATATAAATACACGTAAGGAATAGTAAAGAATTGCCACCTTTTCATCCTCTGGGTCATTCCCTTTAATAAACCCCCTAATTTCCACGTATTCTTTTTCTTTCTGAAACTAGATGTTCTTGTGTGAGTTTAGAAGGAGGGAAGCATTTTTGCACACAAGCTGTGAGCCATGACAACATTTCTGGAGACAGAGCAACAAGAAGTCACCCTACAATCCACCAGCCAAGATGAGGCAAAACCAGAGCAGACGTGGCCATACACAATATTGACCTGGGAACTTCCTTAGCATTCCATACCACAAACTAGTAAGCATCACACAGAGCAAACAACAAAAGCATTAACTTATCAAGGTCTGGTTTTATATTAAAGGGTAATTTTTCAGTGTGAATAGGGACATACTGGAACATGCAGCCTATGAGGAAAGGCTGGGGGAACTGGGATTGTTCAGCCTCGAGAAAAGGTGGCTTAGGAGGGACCTTATCACTACAAGGCCACACAGATGATGGAGACTCTCTTTTTACATGGAGTTATATGGAAAAGATGAGGGGTAATGGTTCAGGTTACTCCCAGGGAGATCCGGGCTGGACACAAAAGGAAAATTTTTCACAATGAGCACCATCAACCATTTGGAATAACCTCCCCAGAGAAGTGGCTGACCCCCAGCGTTGGATACATCAGCTTGACAGTATATTGGGCCATCTTTTCTAGACTGTGCTTTTGACAGGAAAGGTTGGACCAGATGGCACTTGAGGTCGCCTACCAATCTGGCATTGTATGATTCTGTCATCTGCTGCAGACAGAAGTCTTCCCATCACACTGCACTTAGCACAGGTACAGAACTCCTTTAGATATGGCCTTTTTAGGCTGCTACCAAATGTTTGAGTAGTAAGTAGAAAATAAAACTGGGAAAAAGTCAATGCAGTTGACTGTACTTAAACAAGATTCATTACCTTCTGAATAAGTATGCTTTTCAGAACAAACTGTATAGCAATTAAGCCATGTCAAACTATTGTCAGAATTCATATAATTTAAGAAGTAGATTTAATGAACCATAAGAACAATTCACAGTGATGTGAAAAATGGACCTAAACAGAGACAAGCACAAACAGAACTGTTCTCTGGATTTAAGGGTATCTAAATAAATGAATGCCCGAGAATTACTGTTCTGAAGTAGGAACTAGGTCTGAGTACAATGCACAAACAAAACCACCACAAAAACGTAATACTCAGGTTCCGCTTCACAAAAAGGTTCCCAATATCTTTGGAAAAGGTTTGCAAAACATGTGATGCTGCAAGACATCATCTTCTATTTCAGCACAATCAAAACCCAGATGAAACTCTTCGCAAAACTCCAACCATCAACTTAGAAAAGATATTGCAGAAGATTCAGGTCTCCTAACTTGCTATTTTGATATCTCTGCTAGTATCCATGACTGGGATAGTTATCAGGGAGCTGCGTCTAACATACACGTAAACAGTCCAGTGTGGTTTCTAGACATGACATTTTGGACTGATGTCCAAGTCTTGCAAACATCATGCTTGCACAGTTAGCATAAATTAGTCACTGCTGATCAGAAGACCTTACACTTGTTAAAGAATGACGTCTACATCAACTCAAACCTTCTAAGCATGTATTTTGATACTTCTATAACCTTTATTCTGAAGCAATCTCATCTGTGGGTGTCACAGCTGCTGAGAGGCTCTGCACTGAGGTTGCAGTAAATTAAAGCAAGATACATAAATTAATATCTACACACTTATCTTCAGGTAGTGTACAGAAGGCACACTTCAGCTGGTAGACTCAAAGTTACGTCTTAAGCCCTTTCAAAGCTGTGTTTCCTGGCATGAGCAAGGTACTGAAGGCTGTATGCCAATATACTACATGCCAACACAGCCTGCAGCTGTTCCCATATTTCAGTAGGCATATATACTGCTCTTTAGCCTTCCTGTGCACATACTATCACAAAAAGAACAAGGCAGATGACACTAAAATGCAGTATTTTTTGCTGTCAGATGGAACACTGAAATTATACTACTACTGACACATTTCAGAATCCAGGCTTAGCCCACATGCACAACTTTACAGCCTCCTCACAAACACACCCTGAATCCTGTACAATGTGACACCTTCAACCTCCTAAGATCACACTCATAACCTACCACATTCCTGACAACAATCATATCACAAAATCACAATGGGCGAGAGTCAAAATCTCTCAATTACCTTCTCTGGCAGCAACCTACATTAAGTTCTTAAAAAAAAAATAAGGAAGTGTGTGAACAAAAGTGAATAGCACTGGGGCTCCCAGGATACTTAAGACTTTTAAGCCAGAGCCTGTTTATTAGCAGTCAGTGCTTCCACATAAATCTGTTCAATTATTTTGTATTTAGACACATGGCAGGGGGTTGGAGCTAGATGATTTTAAGGTCCTTTCCAACCCTAACTATTCCATGATTCTATGATTTATACATTTTTGCATCCCAAATGAGAGGGGGCACAGTTTACTTGTGCTTTGTGCAAAAGTCAATTTGTGGTTATAAAAATGTCAGCCTCAATTCAATCAAATGTTTTCTTGTGCTATCGAAGTGCCCAACAACATTCTAGTCATTTTGTTTTTACAATACTCATGATTGTATACATGATATATGCACTCATTGAGTCATCACTCTACCAGGCTAAATCAGACTATTTTGTGGAAGCTTTCTGAACCATCCTTGTGGGCCTTTACAGTATGTTTTAGATACAACATCACCAAATCTGCATAAAGTGTTTAAGATCTGGGAGAATGATCCATTTATACAGCGGTAAAATTGTGCAATTTTTAACCTTGCTTCTTAACATTTAACATAGTTTCTTGTTTGTTTTGTTATCACGACATAGAACCGAAATGGCCTTTGCCAACTACTTAATAATGAATAGAGCAAAGAGATTCCTGAAAATACAGATGGGTGTTCTGCTTTTCTCTGGTTGCACACATAAGCACGTGTGTGCAAATATGCATTCCCTGAAGGCAAAGTTCCCAATTCTTCTCACATTGCATTTACAGTTCAGTCAAACTGGTCTCTGCTTCGTTATGGAAAACAGAAAGGACAAAGATCATCTGCGGTAGCCACTCCCAATTCCAGGAAAAAAAGGCAAATGAAACTGCTTGCCAATGCAAATTTAATTCATTTTCTCTCTCCTTTTAAATGGGTTCAACTTTGAATTATTTCTGGAAACACAATTCAGAAAAAGAGAAAATAATAATAGTATCACTAAATGAGATGCTCTATAAAGGCGTCCTTTCAGAACAACGAAATCTGCATTAATGAGGAGAGTGAAGAAAAAAAGGTTGTCTGTCACTACCCCCAAAACATTCTTTCACTGATCAAAATCAGGAAGTCTTCAGAGAGTCATATGAGCACGTAAAAAGTTAAAACTCTGTATTAGCTCCTGGGCTCCGCCTGTTAACAGTTCTAATTAACCTTTAAAGAAAATAATTTCAATTATCAAATTTTCCATGCTGCATTAAAAATGCTTTAACTGTTACTTCAGAGCAACCTCTTTTTCGTAAGTTTTTGTTGTTAAAGAAGTACTTTTTTCCCCCTGGCAAGTGCTTAAGTTTCATATCTAAATATCCCTCACCGTGGCATTTAACATGCAAGAAGTGATACTTATCACAGAGACGAACAAGTTAAAATTGTCAGGTAACCTTTTATATTACCAGATTTCATTGTATATTCATCTAAACAAACATTAGAAACTGACATGAGAATGGAAGGAACATACAATCGTACTCAATTTAAAGAAGAGACACAGACCACAGTAAGGAAACATGTAGTCCAAGATAAAAATCCCCATTCTCCCATACACCATTCATGAAGAGTTCTGGCTGTGCTGCAGTTGAATATAGTTGCTCAGTTGTTTTAATCTTTCTGTTAACTTTCATTTCTACTTTAAACCATGAGTTTCTAAAGCCTGAATTCTCAAGTTGAGGTATCCAGATGTGCCTGACACTACGAACCAAGGAGGTATTTAATATATATGTATTGAATACTCATACTATTATAGTATAGGTATATGCTGACCAAAATATGACAAGAGACAAGCTAATCAAAAGCCACTGGGATATGAAATGACTCACTAGAAACATATAAATACATTTCAGAAGTCCTAAGAAAGCACACCAACGAGCCTTATATGCAGTACATTTTTCCTATTACCTCCTCTTCCATCTTCTGCTTTGGTCTACAAACCGGAAAAGCCCAATGGGAAGCAAGATCTACCCTGAGTTACAAGATCGCCTTGCCTGCCACACTGTGCTGTTCCAGCACACCAGTCATCAGCGAATACCAGGAACCAGGGCTTCTAACCTTTGCTCACATTACATACTGCAGCGCACATTTCTGAACCAGTCAGGTTTTACTGCATGCTTTTTCTGCTTCACCATACCCGGCAAGCCTCCTCAGGTACCTTCAATCCGGCTGTCTACCCAGCATCCTATTAATTACAGCTGCTAGTTCCATGTCTTTTCCCCTGCAACAGCAAACCACAAAGACACGGAGCCTCTAGCAGAAAGCCAGCAAAAAAGTAAACTTGTACCCTTCATTATACATTTATCAATCCAGATAACAGCAGCTATAAAAGGTCACAAGGACAACATCTGTCTACCCCTGCCACAATTTCAGTTCACTTCACTGCATTTCTATGTATTACTCTGAATAGAACATGTTTACTTAAAAAAAAAAAAAAGTAACGACTTGTTGTTCTAGCTGGCCAAGTCAATTGGGATTTCAATAATATTCCTAAAGATCAGATGGCAGCTGGGTTGCAAAAGCATTCAGAAAAATTAGTGAACAATTTAATGGATGCATAAGGCAGAACAGAATTTACTTCCCTCATCAGTTTTCTTTCTGTACAGCTCTTCTAAAGTTATTTAATCAAGCAGATATGCCTAAACATACACAACAGACCTTTTCACTTAGCTACTCTTCAGAGTAGATAGCCATTTAATAGGTGTATGTCAGTTTACGATAAAGAATTAATACCACATATAGTCACTAAAATATGATCTTTTTCTAACGACTTTTGAGTCATCCAACACATTGACAGAAATAGGGAGTCACAGCCCGGAGCACAACCTAGGAAGAGTCAAAAGCACTCTACTGATTTCCTTAAGGACAGCAATAAGCCACACATGAAATTTCATTATTCTGTTTTCCAAAAAAGCAGAACGCTGCTTGACCTTACTATTATTAGAAACGTTTTATTGAATAAGATAATCATACTTGGGTGCACAGACCTGTTAAAACAATGTAATTATAAACCCTGCTTTAACCTTGAATGCATTATTAGGCCTGACTATAAAAGACACAAGAGCAGCTTTACTAGCTTAATAGCTGTCATAACTGGTAAGCTACATCATCTCAAGTTGAGATCATTTATTTGCAGTTCACCTACATAAAGTATCTTACAAAACAAGCTTACTTTTATTTTGCTTTCAGCTTCCATTAGCGCAGTTGTCTAGACACACCTTCAGCCTGTCTACATTGAAACACGGTTACCTTTTGAGAGGACAAATGTAGCTGTTCCAGAACGGCATGTACAACTGGTAGCGCTCACACACTTCAGGTATTGTGCACCGGAATAACTATCACACAGATCTGCCATCATTATTTGTTTCTTTCCACTGTATTACACAGCATGACCCCCAAAAGGGTTACTTGAATACAAAGGACAGTTCTACCAATTAAAAATACTGCAGAAAACATTGTTTAAATTGTATCTGCAGCTAAAAATGCAAAGCACCACTCACATCAGATGTTCTAAAGTTCTGGAAGCATGAACCCATTAAAGCACTAAATGATGGATTAAAATGTTAATCATGTAACAAACCAAAATCTCCCCAGATACAGATATTAAAAGTTCTTGTGAAAACCAGCTATTACTGACAGATTAACACCTTGTTTTTCAAGTTTAAAGCAAACAAATCTGTCTTGCAGAATCATCAAAACTGTTTTGTGTTCTAGAAACAACACTGCAAATCTATATATTCCAAGATGAAAACGTGCCAGAAGCTTGTCCATACAAAAGTTTTTCCAGGTTGGGGGTGGGGAAATTCATATTAACTGTTATGTATCTGACCACTTTTGCAAACCAGATGACTAACTTGAATAAACTGAAAATAGGTTAAGAAAGGACCATATGCATATGAAAAGCATGCCTATACCCTAAACCTCTTTTCTCCAGCATCTCATAGAACACTCCTTCACAAACAACCTCTCCATTTACCTACTTATTTTCCACTTCTCTAAGGTCACACTGACCAAATTACCTCCTTCAAAATTTACAGAACAAATACATACACACAGCCATGTAGGTTGCAAAGCCCGGTCTTGTGAATACACACTGAGATCTAGAACAGTGGGTAAAGAGATAGTATTTTGTTAACAGCAAAGACACAAGGGCATACAAGAGTCACATAACCAAATCACAGAGGAAAGTGACTAGGACTGTAATGTAGTTAAGACTTCAGTGAATGGGAAAACACCACTGACAAAAACATCACTTAAACAATATTACTGACTGATTCCTGCCCTTCCAGCCCCAGCTGATCCAAGTGCTTGCCAGCAAGGCCACCACTACAATGCCACTGGGTCAACAGTATCAGGTGCATTGAGGGGACCACAGAACCCAAAACAGCAAGCTTGTCTTTGGAAGCAAGCTGTATTTAACACAAAAGCCCAAAGCACATTTTGGAAAAGGCATCACCTGGGGAACCTGTGCAGAAGCCTGTGTAGAAGCCTGTGTAAGATGATAAGGCTCTGACCCTCAGCCAGCCACTGTGATACACTGCAACTGAACCGTTCCAGTGGGTTTTAATGAGTTTACTCCGAGTACTGATAGGACCATTTTAAATATGTAAAACCTAAAAGACTATCCCTTATAAGCACAGAATGGGGACACCACAGACTTCCTAACTATTATGCCTACCAGTAATTCCTGGCTATTTTATGCTCTACAGTCATTGGCAATACTGTCATCCCCTACGCCTCCCTCCTATGCCACTTAAAATTCCACTTGCCTCCAATGTCCCTTTAACAGTCTTTAGTACTGTTTATGTTAGAGAACTGCAGTATTTACCTGAAATATTAAAATCTGCTCACTGCTCTGCCTACTGCAGGGACTAGGGTTCCAGGGATCGTACACACCTCTATTAAACAAGTGTATCTATTGACATTACTGATACAAAACAAAGAAACTCATTTTAAACAGTATTAGGCTTTAAATGTGAACAATGTTCTGAACTTTCAACCAGCTTTAGCATTTTATTAAATAAAGTATTTTAAATCTGGAGAAGGTATTCTGCTAATTTTAATCAAATCCAAAGGTCTTTTTAGCTCTTGAAGGGAACAAAATCAAACACCTAATTTGTAATGCACTTTGATCTACAGACCTTTTGAAAGTATCTGAAGTCAAGCTAAGGCTGTTCTGCTCTGAACCTTACAAAGCACACCACCTTGCCACGGCTGCCTTTAAAGGTACCACTATCATCCCCAAAACCTCAGGACAGAATGAGTGAAATAGCAATGAAGAGGCCACCTGTATGGTCTGCCCAAAGCATTAATGAACCAAGTCACTTCTGCTCAGTAACGTATGCCAGGATAATGTTCCCCATCATAAGGAAAGAATTGCAAATATGTAATTACTGGTTTATCCCTGCTACATACTACATACCTCCTGCCTACCTGTCTTCCAGAGGGTAGACAGAGCCTAAACAGAAGTGAAGTAAGTAGTTCCCCAGTACCTTAAAAAACCCAACAAACTATGGGATACGCGTTTCCCACTAAGGGTACTTTATAAGCCAGTATTTTACAAGGGTTACTGTCTCTACTATAGCATTTACATTTAAATTTATTCCATTTGGAGCTGAGAAAAACATATTTCCTTTGGAAAAGAGCATCAAATGCTCCAGACTATTTATCAAATATTTGTGTTGAGGGAAGAGACTATAAATCAAGTACAGGAAAAGTACAGATCTGCATTCCAGATGAAGGATAAGAGAATAGAAGGCCTGTCACTTGCAAAGAGAGTCAATGAACTCAACATAGAAAGACATTAAGCAATAAAGAGACCATTCTAAACATTATTATAGTAATTCTTCCCCTTGATACCACCACCGCAGCCCTACAAGACCAGTCCTGCAAACTGGGAAGGGCAGTACATTCCAGTTGGAGGTACTTCCCACCCAAAACAACAGGCTAAGACTGGGGGACTGATCATACTCTCTCTGCCCCTCCCTCCACTTGGATTATTTCCAACCCATTTTATTTACCTCAAGACCAGGACAATATGAACAAACTCCACATTTATTTGTCTGTGACTGAGGCACGACAAAGACATGTTCACTCAGCACTTTTCAGCATGTGTACAACACCTGTGTTACAGTCTGGAAAGTTTCCATTGTCTGCTATGTTTTCATTCCACTAGCTTAACATTTTCAGCACTTTCTCTAATTGATAAAGTATTATCAAACATCAGTGCAGAAAAATTACGCAAGACAATTCAGTTTTAAGCAAGTCCTACATGCATAAAATAAACTGCACAAATAATAAATATTCCACTTGTTTGGTCTTGGCTTAAAAACAAAATAAAAAGGGAATAAGCAATCCCTAATCCTGTGATCTGATGACTTTCTGCAGCTGGCAGATATATTCTTACTGGATGTTCATAGTGTTTTGCTGGAGCTTCCTCTGTGATCTTGTCTGTGAAACTCCTAGATATCTTACAGAGAATATTCTGTGCAGGCTAAGAGTTAAACAGCATCACACTCCTATCCTACGTCCTACAATAAACTAGGGAATACTAGGAAAACATTATGGATGAAATCTTCAAGGTTGCATAGTTCATCCCCTTCTCCTGAGATTTACAAGACTTCAGCTCTACCCTTACCCATCAGATCGCTTTGAAAACAAACTAAGCAACACCCTCCTCTACCAATTTGTAGCAATCTTCAGGCTGCAGGAGCCCAAACATTGATGCAAAGATGTCTCAAAAAGTATCAGAAGAATGAGTTTGTTATCAGCAGACTGGAATTCATTATGCAGCTATTCATACCTTCACTGGAATATTTTGGGGGAAGCTGTAAATCAAAAGAGATTATTAGCATACCACATTCTCCAGTGTATCTCTACAATCTGTTTTGGTTATTCTTACGGCTTGAAAGCCTGTCCTTGTACCTAATGCGAACCTAAATACACTCTGCAGTTTCAACCCATAACTTCTTTTATTCATGATAGACACGGCAAGCTGACTAACCTCTCTTTGCAAATACCTTTCAAGACATCTTTTCTCCAGACCAATACTTCAGTATTCCCTGCCTGAAAGGCAATGTCAGCAGGCGGGGTCATGGGGTAAGCCCCTTAGACCACCCTGCATTCCAGCACAATTTGGCAGCAGAAATAGTACATAACAACATATTCTGGAATCAAATAGAGTCTGTTTTAAAAAAACCCAAACACCCACCACCACTCCAATCTTACTGTTGAAGCTACAAACTTTCAACTTCAAAGCACTGATGATGAAAAAGCTGATGTGACCCACCTACCAAGCATGACAGCCTGTGCAGGCTGTGACAGGATGTCAGAGCTGGCTCCTGGTTATACCTACAGGTAACTTTCTTAAGCTGCTTTGTAGATCACCTGCTGATGTCTGATGAAATACAAGTTGTATAAAGCCATTCTAGAGCTAAACATTCCCTCCCCCCTGTAATCCTCACTCAGGATTTCTCTCTTTTACAGACTTAGTTATCTTCTTTGCATATCTTGTTACCCAGCCATAAGTTTCCTGAAGTATGATGGTATCACAAACTGAACAAGATGCTTTCAGCTGAAGACTTGCCACTCAGCAGAATGGGTAAACTGCTTTATACATTATTTACAGTGCTCTTTTATACGTTCCAGTATGACAAATGAAATCTTCATGACAGTGATGCTGCTGACTCATGACAATTTAGGAACCACTACAATCCCCCTATACTCTCCCACAGAACTGCTGCGTAGCCAGCTGTTACTTGTCCACATAATGCAATATTCCTAAGCACAGTAATTTGAACCCATCTACACCAAAATGCCTAAAATCAATGCTATTGATTTCAGGCCATTTCTTGAATTGTTGAGATCATACCATCTGTGTGTTCAGTATTATTTCAACATAGAGAAGTGAAAACACAGAACAGTACATGATCCAGGACAGGCCCCCTGATGTGAACATTCTTCCTTTGAACATATCTAAGTCCTGCCTTTTGCTGGATGTTACGAGGGGAAGCACTCCTCGACTCTTTGCAGTATTCTGGAACTTTTCCTACTCCCACAGGCTGTCACTTCCCTAAATACTGTAGGGTACATTCCATAAAGCCCAGCCAACCTGAAAGGTATTAAAGTCATTATTAACCTGTTTCTCTACTTTAACTAGAGTTCAAAGTAAATGAAAAGACAGTTTGCCCAAGCTAACAGTAAAAGCTCGCCACACATTTAACATTTTCAGGGTGAGAGAGTTTCTTTGCTGAGTTTTTTTAAGATTAGCATCAGAGTCTTTTTAGACCACCTCACTTGGATCCTGATTAATTCCTTAATGATGGATGACGCATTGGAGCACAATGGCAAAACAATCCCTTCTGCTGAAAGGCTGGAGACCTACTGGAATCTTCACTGTACAAATCCACATGGAACTTTGTGAATACTAATAATTTATGTGCCCAGAATAATACCATGTACCTCCATGGCAGACTCAGTCCTTTATTTACAAGTTAATTGTTCATCACAAACTGATGATGAGAAAATTCCAAGACGGTGATGATCACTGCCACATGCTCCGTATGTTGCAACTATGCTATGAGGGCCACAGAGATACCCAGGACAGCAGACCCTGCAACACTAAACCTCTAACCCTGCTGCCAGTCATTCTTGGCCATACCACCATTCACCCCTACACTTGCATTTACCTGAACCTAGAACAGACACCGAAATAAAAGTGCTCCAAAAGAAATTAATTTAAAATTCTACATTTTTTTTCCTGCATTGGAAAAGGGGGGTTCCCAAAACCAGGGCACGCATTTAGACAACATTATACACCACCACCCCCCTCCCCCACCTTTGCTTATTAAGAGTCACCAACATCACACCATGAAGCTATGATACTCCTTCCAGGGTGAAAGGTAACACTATGAAAACACTGACGTGATAACAAAATTCAAGGAGAGGAAAAAACAAAACAGAAAAAGAAAACAAAAAAGGCATTGGCATTTTTGCTAGAATGACTGTAAATCCTGGAACTTCAGTAGCTCCCAGTGAACTCTCCTGTGTACAACAGTCCCTGAGGCACAAGGTCATACTCTGCAAAATATTTGTTTCTGAGCATCATTTATTGCAGAAAACCTCAAGATATTGTTTGGATACACTGGTTCAAAGGATTTTTGTTAAGGCAGACCTTGGAAGCGGAACTATTTCAGCTTAGTCATTTCACGGAACTGCATACACCAACAGCTTGCAAAGTCTTTCTGCTGTTTTATTTACAGAAAGGTTTAAGAAGCATAAAGTGTTAAAATTACTCTTCTGATGTTTTGGAAGGGCAGCTAAAGAAGGCAGGAGCTGCAATAGTTGAGCAGATTTTAATCAAGAAATTCCAGTTTGCAAAGGTACAGTCTGATCACTAATATGTATGATTAATTTAACCAATGTGCTTCCCTTCCCACTTATTGTCATGCTAATGGCCTTCACTAACCTAGAATTTTAGGTCTGCAGAGTGTTTGTACATGCATGTATGGGGAGGTGGATACTTGGCCACTATCAATCTCTTCCTAAATCCCCTCCCAGAAATGTAAATTTATCTTCTGACCATACAGTAACTCATTAAAGTTTGGCACATTTTCACAGGAACATATTAACTTACAGAACACAAGTTAAACAACATCCTGGCATTCATGAAGTATTCTAAGCAGGACCATGTTTCTGCCAACTTCACTGGTTTTCATCAAATCTGACAAGTAAAGAGAACACACACTTCAATGACTCTTACTGAAACAAAGGACATACACGATTTAGTTCTTATCCTGGTCACTATGTAAGTGGCAGTAAAATGTCTACTTGGACTGCTAGAACAAAAATCTAGCAGAACAAAATCTAACCCCCTCCTGCCTCTACAAATACATTAACATTAAAAATCCCAAACAAACTTCCCAGTACACATACTACCCCCCACCAACCGCAAAACTCAGTAAATACGACCTTTCCTTGGGTAAGTTATAGCCACTGTTCTCCCCTGGCTGCGTCTTCACAAAGCCACAAGAAAAATCTGTATCCATGCAAGAGCAGCCAGCACTTTACTGAAGAGAGGTGCTTTATGTTTTAGCTCTTACTGAACAGTCACAGTCCTTTTCCAATCTGTTCATGCAGATGAATAAAGCACGCTCTGAAGTGCACTTCACAACTATGTCAATTCAGCAGCTACACAACTAACTTCAAACATCTTGCAACACTGAAATCAAATTAAAAGCAACTTTTAATTCTTGAGCCAATAGTTTTTGATCACTTGGGTAAAGCCAAGAACTATGTTATCTGACACCCACACTCTTGAAGAAATTCACAGATCCAACCACAGTATTTTTCTGTATTAAAAACAAGTAGCCCGCAATTCTTGAAACACTTTCTTGCATTTCATGAAAATGCTAGTAAAGATTGTTTTTCCATTGTGACTTAATCTCCTAATTTAAAACAGGAATGTCAAGAGGCAGTGACACCATTTACAAAGCAGCCACATCTGAGACAAGGTACACATACCCTGCAAAACATTCTCAAAGAAAAGTATTATTCCTAACAACCAAAGTGTGCGCTTTCACTCGATTTGTTACATATCACATCTGCATTCTGCTAATCCTACTTCTGAGACATTAGCAGAAAAAACAGGACCTTTTTTTTAAATGCCACCTTTTCCTTGCATATTTTCACTTTCAGTCCTAGTATATCTGCAATGGAAACTTCTGTGTCATATAAGATTCAAGACTACAACCCAGAGATGAATATAAAAGGCCGAGGATGCACTTCCCTATAAATAAAAAAAAAAAAACACAAAGAAAAAAAAACAAACAAGAGGGAAGTACCACCTTAAAGTTTTCTATCCAAAACACAAAACTTGAAACAAGCTCTTCTTAAGGTACTTTTCTCTAGAAACTATCAGAAAACATGCGATAGTGAAACCGGCACTTAAACCTGGTGATTTTATTTCTTCCTGCTCCTGCTCTACACCTATTTCCTTCCCAAACCACAGACTGGAAGTTCAAAATACAGGTCTCCACATGGATGAGCACGGGGAACCTTTTCCCTGAAATACCAGCCATATCCATCCACAAAGTAACATTTGCATAAGCTTTTTTCATAACCATCTAACATTTTTATAGAAGCAATGTCAACTCCACAGCAAACTCAACTTTGATGTCTTTGCAATTCTCTGTTTTCTTGCCTCCATGCCCCCCTCTCGCTGTTTTCATACTCCACGCATTTGCCTGCAACGTTTCAGGGTATATCAATATCACTAACACTCGCGTCACTCCGACCTCGGGGGGGGGGGAGAAAAAGGCCGACTTAACTGGTCATGTTAATGATAATTTTACATTTTTTAAGCAATGCTCTTACACGATTCACCCACTACTTGCAAGGCTTTCAATAGCGACTCTTCCTCTAAAGCAGTATAAAACTTGTAAGTTGTGAAGACGCCCACTAACGGCTCTAAAATCGTCCCAAACCAGCTTATTACTAAACCGAAGTGAATTCAAAGTCTTAAAGCATCTTTGCAATGCTAGGTGTGAACACAGCTGTCCTGATCCAGTCCAGCCACAGCCGCATGCAGAACCGTAGGCCAACAGGACGTAAAACACACCGGACACACAGAAGTAACTTCCACGACGAAAGAGAAAGCCACCTCACGCTCACGCCAAGCGCTGCTTTGCTGTGCACAGATAACGAGCGGCACCAGACAAGTTTCCCCGCCGCCTTTTGCCTCGGCCCCGGCCGAGCGGGGCTGCAGGGGCTCGGCTGTCGGCAGCACACGTGTCACCGCTCGGCGCCTGCCGGAAAGCGCGGCCGCGAACCCCGCAGAGCCGAAGGGAAACGGCCCAAGCCAGCGCGGATCCCCCGCTTTCGTTTCCAGCTCGCAATCAAAACAGCCCCGGCGCCTCACCCGCGAACGCTCCGCCCGCCCCGTGGCCGCCGCGCAGGAAGCCCCGGCCCGGCCCCCC
>JARCZZ010012665.1:36124-52312 GCA_030323915.1 Brotogeris chrysoptera | reverse complement strand
AGAAGAGAAGAGAAGAGAAGAGAAGAGAAGAGAAGAGAAGAGAAGAGAAGAGAAGAGAAGAGAAGAGAAGAGAAAAGCTGGACCCTGAAAATAATTGCACAATTAATAAGAACATTTAAAGAATAATCTTTCATATTCTACAGCAAAAGATTGAAATTGGTTTGGTTTTGTTTTATAAAGGCATGCATCCAATACACAATAGCAGGTTAATGAAAGAACTTATGAAACCTTTCAGAGACAGGGAATTTCCTAAAGGAAGTGGAGGTTTTACAGGCGTTGTTTCCCTTTATTCAAGAGCTGGCAAAAAGAAAAACAAATACTGCAGCCCAGCAGTTCTACTTGTCTGACAATACCACAGTGTGCAGTTGTTACTGTTCTGTTTTTTACGTCCTAGCACAGTTAAGTGGCATGTGGATAATGAACCCAACTCTTAAATCCTGTTTTTTCATGAAGCTTGTAGACCTGTGTCAATGTGCTGGCTGTAGGAAGTGGCCCATTATTATGAGCCGTCTGAACAGTCAATCCAGTTTCTTTCTAAAATGGGTTTGGCTGCATGAAGACTCAAGGGAAAAAAACCCAAGCAAAAGTCCTCAAGGTGTATTTAAGTATGCGATAGCACAGGGAATTAATCACACTGAGAAGAACTTCCATCAAGTGGATATAGAGCAAATCCCTTTAACATTTGCTGTCTGCGATCCAGAGGGGTCAGCAAACAACAAGTGTGTCCTTTCCATGCTAAATGAGACCAGCAGAATGGAATGACAAGTAATATCCTATTTTATGTATGGAGTTTGCATCAGAACAGACTCACTGCCTTGAAGGATTCTTCAAAATCATAAAGTAATCAACAGTTTAAGTGGATGCATGAAAAGGGTGGAATGCAGAAAAGGACTAGCGCAGTAGGAAAACCAAGTTTATCTAGTACAGCAGGGAGCATGATATGCTCCCAGCATTTGACAGATGAGCCAGGGGCTGCTGTGTCCTCATGCCTTTCCATTTTTATAACTGCATACCCACACTGAATACAGTCTGATGTAGAACGAACTGTCTCTGACAGATACAAAATTAGCTTTACACCAGCTCGTATGCTGATTTACACACAAGAGAAACTACAGCTCCCAGTAAGGTCTGTATCCCTTTAAGGAATTCAAGTTTAATACCTGAAGCTCAGGGAATCTTTATCTATCTTGATAATCTCAAGATATCTATCTTGATATGAATGATCTTCACTGGAAAAATAACTTCTGAACCAAGCTGACTTGAGCACATTTATGTCCAAGGAGAACCAGGAATTCCTCCCTCTTCCTATTCCCTCTATTCCTGGATAAAAGCAAAAAATAATTATATCTCTGTTTTTACAAGATGCCTATTATGGACAGATACCATTTAAATGGAAGACCAGAATAATACTATTCAGTCTAGTGATAGACTACGTAGGTAGGCTAGAACTGAGCTTAGCTCAGTGTGTCTGTGTGGCAGCAGAGGTGACAAGAGAATACCATGTGCAGTAAGGCAGCCAAAGAGCAGTGACAGCAGGCATGATGGTAGTTGCAAAGTGCCAGCAGACTCAGCTTTGGAACAGATTTGCCAAGACTGCCGCACCATGTGATGACACAGATTCCATGCTGAATGCACAGTGACATGGAAAATGTCTCCTAGTGGTGTCCAGGCTTCACCAGTTAACTCCTCTAATAGCTTCTCTCCCCTGACTTTGTACTGTTTCACCAGCTGTTGTGCATCTCCTGTTCAGAAGGAGATACTGGCAAAGCAGAAGCACCATTAGGAAAAAGCAACAGCACATGGGGATGGGAAGGGGAGTGTTTTAAATAATGAGTGTGTGTGTCTGTGTTCAGTACCTACACAGGAAGTACCATCTTCTTTAGTTACTTGAGCTTAATTCACTGTTTGTACCATTCTCTACCAAGGGGCTTCTGGATGTGCAGAGTGTTCTGAAAGATAAAAGAGCAAATATACCAAGCACAAAGTCAGTTCCATTTGGCAATGCAAAGAAACTCCAGGTAGAGAGAATCCCTACTTGCTGAAGAGTCAGTTCAGCAATCCAGCCTTACACTTCACTCCTGGTTGTATTCCAGGGCTGAAGACATTCACCTGATGCCATCATGATCTGTGACCACTGAACTGCTCCTTGAAGTTTATGGCATGCTGCTAGAACTGCCTTTGGGTAGCCTTAAGACCAGAGAGTTGAAACAACCTAGTCTGTGGGAATTAGAGCTAGAGAAGGATGGACATCTCTCTGAATTTATGTGTTAGGGTAACTGTCTTTGGCTCAAACTGAATATTTTTGGGTGCTGGGAAGGAGCAATCTTAAAGATTCGCTGAGGTCTAATACTGACAGCTTGTGTGATAAATGTTTCCCTAGAGTATGTATAGGTTCACTCAGTAGGTCTTTCTCTTCTAAACAAATACTGATTTTCACCTTAAGCTCAGCTTAGCTGTGTTTAAGATATGTTTGAAATTGAGAAGTATTAAAGAACGTGATGCAGACAGAAACCCTAAAACCTGTGCCCTCAGGAGCCAGGTTCAGCAGGTCTTGCTTCTGTATGACGGGTAGTTAAAGTAAGTTATAAGTAAAGTAAGCAGTTTTTCTGCCCTTTGCTGTCTGGTTTTGCCCAGTTGGTAGGTGGCCTGGCTGTAGCATGTGAATCTTGGTGTTCTTTGTTCTGCTGGTCATGAAATCCTCAGGAGGATAGTGGGGTAAGTTCACTGTCTTTTGCTTTTCCAAGGGCCTGTGGTGTGTTCAGTGTCTCCAGGCTGTCACGGACCCAAATTCATAAGAGTTTTTGAGGTTTTATGATCTCTAAGTTCAATAATCCAAAATTTGAGCCACAACAAATTAAATGCTTTTAACAGTTTATTAGAGTTTCTCACTAGCTTTCAGTTTATAACTGAGATAAGGATGTATTCCTATACTCTGCCTCACACCTGCCTATTACGTGTTCCATTATTAAAAGCTTTCATTTGTAAAATGTCCCAGAAGATGCATACCTTAGAGAATAACTGAAATCAGGCAGTCATAACCTATCCAATTTAATGTTTCATAAGAAGGAAGCTTTAGGATACCAGCTAGTATAGTGAAAAATCACCAGATACACCACCATAACAATGCACTGAAAAAAAAACCATTAAAACTATGTTAATGATGCTGGTATCTTACATTAGGTTTCTCAGAGGTTTCTATACTATCTTTAGCCATGTGACAGGAGCAGGGAGCAATCAATCACTGTAATTTAGCAGAATGGTGGAATTTCTCCTCTAAGGAGAGAACGCCCTCTCAGAGTTTTCATCCAACATTCTCATCAAGTTTAGAAGCACACGCACAAGCATACTTATTCCCCCTGTGTCAGTAGGTCTGTGTCAGTACAAGTTCTGAGATCAAAGTAGTGAGGACTTGCCATTTCTGTATGATGGGTGCCACTCACTGGGGTGCATCTCACTACTGAGAAGTACCAGCATCTATAGAGGTGACCCAGTGTGGCATGGAGCTCAACTATCAAGACTTATTATCATAATGGTTCTTTATTGACATGACCAGAATTGGTGGAGGGAGGACAAGAGGATATAGAGAAAAGCTAACTGGGTTATTCTGAGAGATTATGATATGGTAATTGTAAAATAGAATCCAGTAATATATAGGCCAGGTTCAATGGGGCTTTGAGCAACCTGATCTAGCAGAGGGTGTCCCTGCCCAAGGCAGGGGGTTGGAACTAGATGAGCTTTAATGCCCCTTACAACTTAAACCATTTTAAGATTGTGTGATTCCCCACCCTGAATATTTGTTAACAACTCATTTATTTTAGGCTCATATGTATTCAGATTGTGACATGAATTCAAAGGGCAGCAGATCTGGTTTTCTGTTGGCTGGCACTTTGCTTAATATTTGCCTCTTCTAAAAGGAAAGATAAAATGAATGTATAATACTGCTCAGAATCTGGGCTTGGTTTTGATCTCTGGTAGTTTAACAGAAAAGCCTCTGTACAGTTATTTTTCCTGAGTTACCCTTGTGTGACAGCAGTGGAACAATATGACCCTCTTTTGTCCTTGCTTTACTTACATATGGCTGAGGTACTCATCCAACTGACTCCAAGCCTCTTCTCTGCCTATAACTGCAAGTCAAAACATCTATTTTGGCAATTCAGCTGCCCTCTCTGCCATTTGGAAGGAGCAAGGTGGAGACAGCTGGCAGTTAGGGGAGCACTAGGAAGCATATGGTAGCTCTGTGCAGTGTTGTCCAAGAGCTAGCAGGACAGTCGTTTGCTTGCTTCACTGCTTTCTAAAATGTATATCTTTTTTTGTCTTTTCCCATAGCCCCCAGGATAACCATCACTTCAGCAAGGGCCATAATGGAAGAAACTTCATATTTTGAATTTTTTTTTGTTCTTTCCATGGAAGAAAAACTACTTTAATATTATTCCACTCCCATAAATGACTACAGAGCAAATAGGGTTGCTGATAAGTAGAGGTAACTGGCCAGAAACAATTTTTCACATATTAAATAGGACAATAAAATGCTAGAAAAGAGCAACTTAAATTTAAAGAATTATGTGTCTGGCCATTTGCAACTTGCATTTTTAACATGGCAGCTGGTCGGAGGGTGAAGAAAATATGTGGCCATAAAACTTTGGCTGAGATCCTGCCTGATCTGGAGAGTTAAACCCAGCCAAGCCCTGTAGTGTTGGATGAGAAACAGCCAAGGAAAATCCAGTGATTCACTAAGTGGCACTCTTCCTGCTTGACTACAGCATCCCAAGTGCCAGCATGGTGCTAGGGGATAGCTTTGTTGGTGGCAGTGATGTTTTAATATGAGATGTTAACTTGTTTAAAAACCTAATGACAATTTGCACAAAAATAAGAAGGGTTTGATAATTACCATCTTGTAATTTCACCCTCTGCCTTCCCTTGTATGGGCTTTCTTCCTGTTACATCCTGTTGGCTGATCACGGTCATTGCTACAGTAAACCTAATGGACTCCTCCAAGGAGGTGGCTGTACTGCTGTAGTAAATTCTGTTTCTGTACACTGCCCACAAAACATCTACAGCATTTGATGAAGTGCCTAATCAGGAGTTTGTGCTTGTATAAAGAAATGTCAAGCACTCTCTGACAAGAGAGTTATTTGGGAAGCTCTTTATACCTTTCTGTGATAGAATTTCTCTTCCTTCTCTACCACAATCATTCATTCCAGCCTCTGAGTTGCGATGTAACATTTGTGTTGATGCAACTGTGTGGGCTGCTTTCTAAACCAGATCGATGAGCTGACTTGTATTAAAGAATCCTCCAAAAGCAGTTGTTTTTTAACTCAGATAAGTTCTAGTTAAGTTCACAATGCAGCCATACAGTCAGTTTCATTAGCACAGCTTTGGAGGTAGTAAATCCCGATGTGAGCCTAGATGTGGTGGAGCAGGGAGGCAGGAACACCTTCAACTGATCTTTACACCAAAGAAAGAGGCTGCCACACATTTTACCATTACCGTAAGAGTAATGCCTATGTTAAGTTTGAAGTTCTATGCATGAACCTCCATTCTTTGTATGCTTGTTTCCATTATCTAATTAGGACTTTGGAGTTCATAAAGGATAAGTAAAATGCTTTTGGATCCTTGGATTATAATTTCCCCCTGTAATACTCTATATAATGCACCAGTGGGAGTTCATAAATGAACATTTTTGTAGAGGTCAAGCTTCAATTTTGTTATTTCACTTTACGGTTTCCATTTGAAGTAACATACCATGACACATCTAAATCATTATGCACTAGAGTCTATTCTAATAGTAGTAGGCTCATAAAAAATAACAAGACCACATGATAACTGTCTCCTGACCCATACATCTATTTACAGTAGAAGTACTTTAATAAAGGTAGCTACATCCTCTATATCCCCAGACCTTTATTTGAACTCTGCTGTAGCATAATTGACAGACAGAATTAAAGTGTATATTAAAACCTGGAACTGAACTTTTTCAGTAGGCTCAGCTTCACCCACATCACTCATAATATTAGAAAGAATCTGTGACAATCATATTAAAATGATGCCACCCTGACATAGATTAACATAGTATGCAATTATATTTAAATGCTGTAATTGGAACTTGCTGTTAAGTGCCTACTGTCACTTTTCAATTCCCCTCAAGGCAAGTAAACCACTTCTTCCTTCGCTCTATAAATTTAATGCCATATTCTGCACACAGAAAGAGCTGGTATCTCATCAAGAGCATTTTGTTTGCCTCAAATGCTGTGAAAACACAGGCCTTGTGAACACTGCAGAATATAAATCCATCCTGGAAAATGACTCTGTTAAGAAAAAAGGGCATTTTGCCATTTCATGCTTATGAGGACAACCTGAGTCTCTGCATCTGATGAGTTTCCTAACCTGAAAGCTGTTTTGAGCTCACTCTTTCGTACACAGCATTATTAGGAGCACAGCTCCTGCAGGCGAAGGCCTGATGAGCCTAATGTTACCCAGGTGTGCCTTTTTAAGGCCCATGGATGAGGCCATGTTTTTCTGAGGGCCTCATATCAGTAGCAGAACGGCTTTTGTTCTGGTGGTGTCAGATGAAGGAAAGTTTTGTGTCACCCTCTCAACAGAGGCTGGACTGCAGATGGGATAGGTAGGAGAATGTTATTCTTGCTTATGCACTTAATGTAAAGTTTGATGGGAAATTGAAAGAAAATTGTGAAGGTCATTTTTTGTGTGCTTCTCAGGAAAGATTCTCTGAGTGTTTCTGTAGGTTTTTGGGATGCTGTTGGTTGTTAGTTATGGGCCAGTTACTCTGGGATTTATTTACATTTAAGTCGGAGTCATATGTAGCCTAAGTTGTGATATGATTGCTTGTTTTGTTGGATTGCGTTAGAGTGGGTTAACATCTTTGCATGCCTTGCAGTGTGTGAAGTATAGCAAAGTGTCATTTAAAGCTGGCCTTGAGTCTTGCCCTTCTCATGGATCTTCTGACTGAAGCTGGAGTTCTGTTTTTCCAGCACAGCCATGAGCACAATTGCTTTTCCTTCATGTCTGTTACCAAAATGACCTAGACTTGAACTCTTCTGAGAATGGAAAAGTGCTTTTGTGTAGTCTCTGTAACTGAGCATCCCAAGAGATCATAGCTAATAGGTGTCATACCCAGTATGTGTTATGTTGGTCATGCATGAATCTGCAATGTTCACTCTTGCTCAATGGAAACTTACTAAGTCATTTTATGCTCAAAACCAGGGGATAAACTGTATTATATTTGGAGGCGTTTTGAAAAAGGCTTACTAGAAAATGGTAGGAAGGAAAAAGTTGGTTTTCTTTTAATTATTATGACTGACTATAACTCTACTGTGAAAATTGGTGTTATACAGGCTGCGGCACAATTGGATATGCATTCTCAGTGGTGTTGCTTTTCTCTATGTACTGTATTTGTGTAAATTCTGCGTTGTGTCTATAGGCTTATAGGTATTTTGGAAGCGATGGCTATGAAACTATACATTGATGGCTTTGATACATACACAGGAAACAAAAATCTGAGACTGGGCATTTCTCTGCATTGTATGAAAATCAGCCTATAAATCATGTTGCATTTTCTATCTTGAAACCATGTATTTTTCTCTGAGCGATGAGCTAGAAACCAGCACACCCAGATGCTACAGTGAGCCCTTGGCTCCTCCATGAAAGCTGCTCTTAAATAATCCTTTTGCAGTGTGACAAGTGTCAGAACCCCACATGGTGACCTACATGGTATTGGCTAGAGCTTTTCTTGTGAGTCTCATCCAACAAAGGCAGCTGTCTCTGAATAAGTATTGCTGCAAAAGCACTTATATTTTAGCACTGTGGTTGTTCCTCATGGTATCTTATAGTAAACATTGAATGTTTCAAATGGGCTACAATTCTATCATTGAAGCTCTAGCATATGTATTCTCCTGAAAACTATCTTTTCTTTTTGTCCTGACTTTTTATATATGCATATATATATGTATATATATTCTACTGGCTTTGTGGAGTGGTGGAAGGTAAAAGTAGTGCAACTGAAAACTCTTAAATAGAACCTGGAACTGCTACCCACAGAGTTCAGCTTTTGCTCCATGTGATGCCCATCATTGTATGCTAATGGACTCATTAGAGACTGAGTAATAAAATGCAAGTAGTAATATGAAAACATGCAGCTGTGTTGAGTGCAAATCCTGTGTGTTCTCCTAGTGCACTTGTGTTAAGGCAAGAGTTCAATTTACCAGGGGGGCCCAGGAATGTCACCCTCTGTAGAAGCTTTCCTTTGCTCTGTTGGAGTCCAACAGCATTGTTAACTGGTGGCTTATTTCCAAGTGCTTTGAGCATTCTCCTCCAACAAGGACTCACTAGTAGTTTATCAGAGTTTGCAGCATTGGATGCTACTTTCTCAGCCAATATGGCAAGATTATGTAGATTAGGTCCTGCCCTAAGTTATCCAAGTGATATTTCCATTATTGAGACAACTGAGGATATTTTAGGGCTAGTGTTTTTTTGTTTTGTTTTTTTTTTTTTTTCTCACTGCACTTTATAATCTACTTCATTAGTTAAATTCTTTTTCTCTGGATTCCTTGTAGAATATGCAGAGTGAAATTCTGGCCCCAGTGAAGTCAGTGGCAAAACTCCCATTGTTTTCAGTGGGTTGAGACATCATCAAAAAGTAAAATCAAAGAGGAAGAGTTGAAGGCCAAGGGGAGGCAAAAATACTAATAGTCACTTTCAATCTACTGCCATGACTGAGGCTTGTATTCTAGAAACAAGAAGCTTAATCCCAATAGTAGGTGACAATGCATCTCTCCAAGGAGCTAGTTGAACTGTTGGTGAGGCTTAGAGGTTGTGACAGGCCTGCTGTCCTAATTAGTAACTTGTCAATCTTGGGATGGAGTTAGGTTATTCCTCAGCCTGGGACTCCAAACCTGGGTATACACAAAGGAGGGGTGAATTGAAGCCATGCACTAGGTTAAAGTATCATGAAGTTGGGGGGATTGAAGCATTTGGCATAAATGCTGTGATACTTTAATGTCAGGATATATTTCTAACAAACATTTCTGTAGTATAAAAGAAACTGGAGGTTTAAAATTCCCTCATGCTACTAAAGATATGTCTGAAGGAGCAGTTATATCTGAAAACACTTTGCATCTAGTAAAAGGAAAACCTGTTGTAGGGTTTTAATAGTTCAGAGGATAAAGGGGGACATTTCCCAAAACCTTTGAAGTGCTGAGGAAAGTATCACTGATAATAACCGGAAGAAGAAAGGCAGTGTAAAGTGAGCATGTGGATGCTGGGGAAACTATGTATAAACCCGGAGTTTGAAAACAGTAACCTGAAAAAGATACAATAGCAACTGGCCAAAACTTGCTTCAAATTCTTTGTTCAAACATTTCAATTGTGAAATTCTGCATTCCTCACAGTCATTTTTGCCATGTCTTTACAAGGAGGCACTGCTATCCCCATTAACATACAATGGGGAATGGAAGCGCAAAATGATATGCCAAAGACTGTAGCACCTACTGTGGACTTAGAGCCTGCAATTCTTATATCCTATGCCAACTTTTTTAGAAAGTAAATATGACTGTGTAAATGCTCCTGTAACTTCCTATCTACAAGTTGGGGAAAGAAGTATTCTGTGTTTAACTGGCAAAAGGTCTTTTACAGCTCACAAGTAGTGAGTTGCATGTTCTATGCCCCATGCATAGAGTGCTGAAACTCATCTTTTGATAATGTGCAATTCTTTCTTTTTTCACCAAAATGCATTGAAGATGCAGACCAGCTTTGTCTGTCTGAAAACTTTGGGAGCTAAAATCTGTGGCTTAAATGCCTGTTGTTGAGGTCTAGTTCATATTTTTTTTCAGTTGTTGAGGTAAGTAACTACCTGCTTCTAACAGCACACTTGGATCCCTAAGAAAGTTCAGGTCTTAGCATCTTCATCTTTTTACTTGGGTTCATCTCTAGTGTATGCTTCAAGTAGTCATTTAGATAAATTATGATAATTGCATACTTTTCATCCTTTCTTGAAGAAGACAGTTCTCATCCAGGCAGAATCCATTGGCCATTTAGAACAATGAGAGTAAGAGTAGAGTGTATAGGGCTTCTGCTGCCAGATGGTGCAGAAATCATCTACATATCTTAGTTATCCTAAGTCCACCAGCCTTGGTAGTGACTGTATTCCTCGGAGGAAGCACTTGGATTTATTGTATCATTCTAGCAGCCAGCCAGAAGGGGGAGATGACAGCCAGGTTGTTTAAAACTTAGAGGGCCAAATGCCTCTTAATTTCACTAATCACATCTAGCAAGAATAGAGAGCTTTTGCTACCCATTGTATTGCTTGGCCAAAAGTAGACTTGTAGGTAGCAGAAGTAAAGCATGAGTGGAAATGGGGAAGCCACAAGGAAATAAATTTTGGGAGAACCTAAGTTCTGCCTGCCCCTAAGGAAAAGGTGGCTGGATGGAAAGGGTCATGTTAAAGGACTGTCTGATCTGTATAAAGATCATACTAGGTCCACTTTAGTACAGGTAACTGTCAGGTCGTGTGGTATATCATCATCTCCGGAAATATTCTATCTAGGCTACTACATGTCACCTCTGTATTCAGCAGCAAGGTGTAAAGAGAGGAAAAATGTCAAGTGCATGTAATTCATTAAACTTGGGTGTGAAAATATTGCATATATATTGTGCCTTGTGCCTGGCAAGTGCCTTTCCCTCTTCCTGCTGACGTTTTGCATTACTTGTTGACTATTTCAGAGCTCATTCTTTTTCAGCTGAGATTTTTCTGTTACTCTGATAAAAACATACTGTTTGATAATAAAGTTGAGAAGGAGCACTAACCTAACATGGGTCTTACGTAGTGCTGGAAGTGGTTATTTGTAAGCAGATGCCACTACTAAGTGCTTAAATTAGATAATAAATGGTACCTATCTCATGAGTGTCATTCCATTTAGTGTGGTGTGCAGTCTGGGATTTTTTTTCCCTGCTTTTAGGATGTTTTAGGGATGCAATTTGCTTGTGAATGTTGCACAACTGTCACTGGTTCAGTACAGGCTTAGAGGGATTAATTCTTGTTTGTACTGTCCCAGGTGGATTTTTTTATTAACCTTTTGGGTAATAAACATTTATCTCATTTTTACAACACTGTTTAACACCATCTATTTATGACCAAATATCTGTAAATCCATTACATGGGCTGAAAATGCACCTGCTTCAGAAAAAAAGCTCTCTAGAGAAGCCAGAGCAGTACTGATAATTGTAAACAAACCAAAACAAGAGCCCGTAAAATAAAGGTATTACCTTGAGTCTCATGTCTTATAGAATGACTGCTTTGAACAAAACCTCAATTATATCATAGCATGTCTATTAAAAACTAAGAGGATGAGTGATTTATTATGAAATTGAGGTGGATGCTCATGTGTCAAAGCTACAATGCCTGCATCTGGGATATTGGATGTATATCAATGAATGCATGCCATTGTGCTATTAATATATTATACTGTGATCTGTCAAACCATTGTCTGCCTTGTTGCTTATGAATTTATAGACCCAAAAACTGCTTAGAGTGCTCTGTATGAAGAAATAATAATACAGGTCAGTGGTGGAAGCAGCCCCAGTAAATCCCATACCGGCTGTGGTCTTTGCTCCTAGAGACCCTGGAGAATCAGTATGCATCTGAAGAGTAAGGATGGTAAATTAATAGAGGAAAACGGGCCAAGATACTACTTGCCATCTGAAGAACATTTCATGCTGTGTGTTGGGAGTACAGCTATCCTAGAACAGAGAGGGTGCATGCCAGAAATGAGCAATGCTGTTTTCAGGGGGAACAGATTCAGAGCATATGTTGATTCAATTGTCATCTTGCTTTCTTCAAGGTAAGCATATGTTTAAGAGCTCTGGATCAGAGTCCTATGAACAGAAATGGCTATTGCTATTATTCTTTTCAAGTGTAATTGAATCTCAGGGTACAATAGTATTCTTCTTGCAGGTCACAGAATTAGAAAGGTTTGGGTTGTAAAGGACCGTAAGCTCATCCAGTTCCAAACCCCTGCCATGGGCAGGGATGCCTACCACTAGAGCAGGTTGCTCCAAGCCCTGTCCAACCTGGCCTTGAACACTGCCAGGGATGGGGCATTTTCCACTTCTTTGAGCAAATGTCAGGTCTATTGGATCTTAAAACTTTTAAGTTGAAGCTAGCTTCAAGTTTGATCAAAAGCTTGGATTTAGTCAGAGCTGGATTTCTCCTTAATAGTCAACTGCTGAACTGCTAGCACATTCTGTGTGCATCACATTTCCTAGAAGGTGATATTTCATTATAATGGAGCACTACGGTTTGTCATTGTTCCCATGTCTTCCAAAGTTTATATAAAATTTGGTATCCTGAAAAGATACTTAAATGGAGAAACATGACAGGAGGTACACAATGCACGTGACACTGAGGCAACCTGAAATTTTGCCATTTTAGAAATTAACATGCATATTTTTCACCTATTAGAGTAATTATTCTGGCACTTTACCTGCTAACAATGCAACAGTCACCATTTCTAAGTGAGCCTCTTATGTCTAAAAGGTAGAAATACGGGTCAAAGAAATTGCGTTCATGTAGCATGAAAGAAAGAAGCACTCTTTTTGCTGGGCTGATCAAATTAATTATGCTAAGTAGCTGAAAATAGAGGGAAACAAAACAGAATTAGCCCTTCAAATCACGCTTAAGGGAAAGCCAGAAATGAGCCTACTGCAGAGTGGTCCAGTGATATTTACAAATCAGGATCTTCTGCAGTTCCCTCTGGCTCTGGTTGACACCAGTTTTGGTTGTTGATACAGGTGTCTGTTGTGGAACTGAACCATATGGGAAAGGAGTTAAGAGCTGTGAAGTTCTGGGATGCAACTACCACTAAGCATGCAGGGTTCTAGGGATTTTTTTCAGGAATTACTAATGCTGAATTTTGACTTTTATTTTTTTTTTCCATCTACATAATGTGATTTTCTTTTTCTGTAAGTGGAAATTTAGAGCTTCCCAAGAAGTCTTGTGTTTGGATAGAATAGCTGAAAGTGTGTTAAGGCAGACTCTTGTAGCTTGTTTACCTGTGCAGCCCAGAGGAGCCACTGAATCCAACACACGTAATGGAGGAACACATGTAAAGGGAGTGGAGGGGGAAAACTGCGAGTCTTCATTTCTATCAAAATAAATTATAACCTTTTATTTCCAGCACTGAATCCATTCGCAAGGTGATTTTGATTTAATGAGTTGTCTTCCTGCTGCAGCAGTGCTCTGGAAATGAATGCCAGTGTTCAGTTCCCAACATAAGACATTTGATAATACTATTAATTTAATAACTTATATATATTGCTTAAAATGCTTGCCCTATTGACATCAATATTGATTTCCATCCTTACCAGAGTTAACAGTGTAATCAAGAAACCAGAAGGAATCATGTTTTGTAGAAGGTATTTTCTTAATACACAACTTTTGGCATAATGTCAAGCAAAACAGAAGAAAAGATAATGCATAGCCAAGGAGCAGATCAAGAGCTTTTGCTTTGGGTTTGGGGTTATGTTTTGCTTTGGTTTTGATTAATACAAGGCACAACTTTTGTTGCAGAAGTCGATAACCTATCCTTCCAGCATCAGCAGTGGAGTTAAGTTTTCCCCTTCTGTCTTTATCAGTCAGGAAATGCATGAATAGGAAGTAGAGACCAAAGCATAAAGTGTTCCTGATAGCTCTCAGAATTCAGTGAAGGTCATTGGGTTTTGTACTCAACCACAAAAGACTCAACATGAGAAATTAAACAGTGACTGTGCTGAAGGTTAAAACTCTTCTGTACAAAGAATTGTTCCAGAGTATGTGCAATCATAAATGTATATAAGGTTTGTAAGACCCTTTTTATATAAAATACAATGTATTTCTTGATATAAAATCCCACATATTTCTTTACATTTACATACGTGTGTTTATTTCCACTTTCTGAATAGAGAGCCGTAAGCTTAGAAGTACTATTTCATTTGGCTAGGTCATGTAGTGTATCCACAGAAGAATGAAGAACACAAAACTGTTCTGCTTCCTGAGCCTAACTGTACGTTAACTACTACCCAAGTCTGGGTAAATAAAAGGCTGATGAAAGAGCTTGCAGAGGCCTTAAAAGCCCTTTCAATGGTGGGTAATTAATCCTTGCATAAAGAAGAGTATAGAACAACTCTTGAAGGGATGCTGAAAAATGGAGGTGTTACTTGTCGAAGTAGGTGGAAAGAAAGCCACTGTAATACCGATATTAGGAGGTGTTCTTGAGACAAGATGAAATGTTCCTTGGGTGAAGCTACTTAGCCAACATGGTTGTTAGGATTATTATGATAGGAGTCCCTCTGAATCATGTATATAAATCTCATGAACTGTCTATTACTAATAGTATTCTGCATGCTGCAGAGGAGAACTGCAGGAAAAGACTGAAATTGAGGGCAACTGTTAAAATAGGTGGGATTTAAGTTATGCTTATTCCCACCAAGAAAAACTTTGAGATAACTTTACTCGCTGATTGCCTGAAACATTTGATTTTGAACTTGAATGGTTTGAAATAGTCTAGAAACTTGAGCGACTTACTGAATTCAACATAAAGAAACATGAAGTAATGAGAGTGAGGGGAAGGTAATTGAGAAAACAGGTTTCTTATTTCTCATATGTTATGGGAAATGAACAAAAGAAAGACATGGTAGTGATTTGAAATGAGCTGTCTGAAGTAATAATTTTAAATAGCAATAACAAAACCTTAGGAAGAAGTGAAAGTTTCCATGTTGGCTACCTCATTTATTAAACCAAGAATTGCTATGGTAATCAAACCCATGGGCGCAAAAGGTTATTCTTCTGGGAGCATGTTCTGTGCTATGTTAACACTACAAATCCAAGCCTTAGACAACAGAAGAAGCTCCTGAACTCTTTGTAAAAGTACACAGTACACATGTGATTTCATAAGCGAGTTCAGTGCATCTTTGGGAAAAAGAAAACATGGAAATCTTGTTATCAGACTTCAGCAGTTACAAACACGCTGGGTTTGTGTTTTCACAATCCCAGTTTCCAAGTGATTTAGATTTATCAGAGTTGTAGCTTTGTCTTCTCTATTGTAGTCACCAACACCATGAGGTAACACAGGTGTCTAGAATTGTGCTTATGTGTTTCCTAAATCAGACCTGCAGAGCCTGCTTTCCCTAGAGAGGTGATCTAATAGGAAATGCAGAGTAATATCAGTGGGGCTTCTTGTTTACCAAGGGAAGAATTTCCTGAACTTGGGCCCAAAACTGAACTGATAGCTGACTGCCCAGCTACAGTAGTTAATTATGGTCAGATGGAAGGAAAATGAGTGAATGACTCTTGGATTCTTCAGTTATCTGCAGAGTCCTCTTTCTGTTAGGATGTTGAGAGTTCTTGAGGTATGTTCCTAGTTCATCTACATTACTGCCTCACTGAACAGGAGGGTCTCTGTAAGCATGTAAAGTCAAAAGACTTTGAAACTAGAAGCAACAAACACATTTGTTTTGATCATATGTAACCATGAAGACCTGACTTATATTACATTCCATTTAAAGTCAATATTTTTTAGTGTATCATAATAAACATAATGTTTTCTCAGAGCTCACTTTATGTCCTCTTCACATCTGTGTAACCCTTTCTTTTCCCTCCAGCTCTTTCCTCCAACAACTTAAATTTTATCATCTTTTCTATTCTGTGATTCTATGAAGACAAAACCCAGCCATGTTAGTCATCTTTAAGGCTTTTAGCATAAGCCTTAAAGGTAGAACTGTGATCCTTACTGTCCTGCAAGGTCTGAGAGAAACTTTATGTCCTCACAAGTGAATAGTTTCTCTTGCTCTAAGTACTTCTTCCTGATAATTTATCAGAAAGACTTCTTATGTTTGAAGGACTACCAGTTGCATTTGCTGGTGTTCTGGCAAAACAAATTAGAAAAAGACTTACAGAGGAGAATGTGTACTCGGGGACTGCTGGGACATCAGGCAATGAACCACAGGATAAAATGAACATGAATGCAATTACTTCAAGTTTAGTAGGTGAAGAATTGGAAAAATTAAATAGCCCTCTACTTTGTGGGCCACGGTGTCCTTCAAGGAGGTGTTTTTCAGAACTTCAGTACAGTTATTTGGTGAGTACAGTGTGACTGGTAAAGAAACTTCATTTTCCAAAAGGTAAACACAAGGTCTTGACTT
>JARCZZ010012665.1:24359-36024 GCA_030323915.1 Brotogeris chrysoptera | reverse complement strand
GTACAGTTATTTGGTGAGTACAGTGTGACTGGTAAAGAAACTTCATTTTCCAAAAGGTAAACACAAGGTCTTGACTTTGGTTCATAACTAGCGAAGAAAGAGCAAATAACAGGAAAAGAGGCATCACAACTGAGTGAACAGTTGTCAAAATGACACCTGGAAATTCAGGTTAGTAAATGTGGAGTAGTGCAGGGAAGCAGAGCTGTTGCACAGAATGATTTCATCTAATTTTCCTGTGTTCCCTTTTGAAATGGGATTTTTTCTTTTTTGAACTGTTGTGGATAATTCTGCGTAACTGTCCACCTTGCACTGCAGACTGACCAAAAAGAAAACATTGCTAGGAACTGGGGGCACAGCAAGGGACAGGTTTATGTTGTTGTGCCTAGTGCAGGTCCTAATCTGAATGCAGTGATTTGTTACATGATCCAAATGCTCGGGTGTTTTGGGGGACAAGGCCTTGGTGTAATTCATAAGTGATTGTTTAACATGGTGCCAGCATACAGCAAGCAGAGCTGTTGACCTGCAGCAGTTCCATTGCTATTCCAACCCCAGCAAAATCCTTGCAAAAACACAAATAACTACATGTGAAATTGTTTTAATCAAACAAGAACAAAAACAGCTTTACATGAGAGTGAAAAGAGATGGGTTTCACCTCTTCTGAGGGTTACAGGTGCTTGGTTAACCTCTGCTGCTGCAGTATTTCTAATTTGCTGTGACAGTTCCAGAACTGGTGCTGAAATGGCTGTGGCAAAAATAAGTAAATAAAATAGCTCTAATAGAGTGTTTTCCTATTACAGTTTTGGCCTACCTAGAAGCCATTCAAGGGAAGCTGTTTTTCCTGGTGTTTCTGCCCTATTTTATATATTCCTTGAGTGTTTGGTCAAATCAACCTTCTGAACTGATTCAGCCTTTGCCCACATTTAGAGATGTCAAATCACAACTGAAGGATGGAGATGCACTCAGTTTTAATTTTTCTCATTCACAACTGCCAAGCTGTGTTTTAACACCTGCATGTATTAGCATACTTTGCTCCAGTTGAGTACTAACTTCCAGACACTTCTAAAGCTCTTATTATGGCCTAACCCAGAAATTGCTATTGGCTTCAGAAATGCTAACTCTTAATGTGATCTGGAATTCCATTGTGTCTCATCTGAGCAGAGCAGGGATGTATTCTTAGCTGGTGAAAATGAATCTGAATACACAAAAGCCAGTGATGCTTTGCTGCTTTACACCTAATAAAGATATGACCTATCTCTGAACCCCTCAACTGTGGTGTTGACTTTCCTCCAAAATGCACTTTTTTTTTAATAACATGATCAGATAAGCCTTTGCCAAGCATTAACTTATGTAGCAAACCTGTTGAATGTATAGAAAGTGCTGTATTTCCATCAAGAGAGTACCATTGGCTTCTGTGAGAGGCTGTGGCTTTTATCAAGTCTACCTTGGCATAGGCAGTTTAAGTCTCTTCTTCAGGCAACCCAAATCTTATTCAAAGCATCCTTCATGGCCCAGCCCCTCTACAGCAAGCAAAATTTCTGGACTGTGCTGTCAAGCTTTGACAAATACCAACCTGTGTGTCTGCTGTTAGTAAGTTGGTGCACTGGGATGAACCCTGACTCTCTGTAAATTCTTCTAGCAAGCCACTCACTTCTATTCATAGTCCTACACGCAGATGTAGTAGAAAGCCCAGTTAAACGAGAGAGAGGAGACATAGACCAAGACTCTTACAATTTGGCTGTAAAAAAAGAGAGACTAGGAAATTATTTGTTTAATTTGAGTTTACATAAATACCCCTTGTGAAGAAACCTTCCTGACAGCTTTGTGTAGTGCTTGGAGCCATTTTGTAATATACTTTGGGTAGCACTTAGCTGCTGTATTTCTGTTCTATTCTGCATGTGGGCTCTTGTCTGGTTTCAGTGCCAAAAAACTGAGCCCCTGCTATTACTAATGTACCAATGCATCAGGAAGACCATTAACCTCTCCTTTAACATGCTCAGCCCTGGAGTGATGGTTATTTATCAAGCAAAGCATGTTGCAAATATTCTCAGCAGGTTTTCCAGTTCTGTTTTCCTTTTGCTGTCAAGCTATGGTGTACTATCTTCCCCTTGTAAAGGGGAGTGAATTACACCAGATTTTTCACAAAAAAGGCAGAATTCTATTTGAAGATGTGAAACTGTTAGTATATGCTGTATTATAATCCCAACAGATGGTTTTAAATTGTAATCTCTCATTTTTCTGAAAGTAGCTAGAAAAAAAATTGCACCTTACAATAGAGTACTTTCACTAATTGCTGAGAACATGCAGTTATATTAAGTTGTCATTTTTCTATAGGCTTTTTCTATAGGCTTTTCATCATTTTCTTTTTGAGGGGGGAAAAAAAAACCTTTTCACTGGGAACCCATAGACATAATACAAAGAAACTATTTTAATGAGAATTTGACTTGCAAAAACCTAAGTATATTATTTAGTATGCTATGAAAATTTTCAGTATTGTTCTGTTTTCCTACAGTTTACTATGAAGGTCATGCCATATTTTTTATCACTATATTCGACCATAACATAGAATAACTTAAAAAATATACACACAGAGGATGTCCCAGGCATTATTTGAAGAATTCCTAATGAGTGTTGGGGGGAAAAAGAAGCAGCAGCAGCATTATGTGAAGAGGGGTAGTGCTAATTCTGCCTTTTTTTGCTTGATGAGACAAGCTGGCAAATTCAACAGAGGGAAAATTGCTGGGAGTCAAAGCCAACTCCTCCCAGCCGTGGGGCACTAGGCTGCTTCTGTTGGAAGCAGTGTTGCTTTTTTCAAGGCTACCGCAGCCTGGGGGGATGGTTCTTGGGCTTTTACTAGCCCATATCTCCCTTTTTCCTGCCAGCAGCCCTGGCACCACTCCCATTTCAGTTTTAGCACTGTGAATGGGGCTGTAACCTTGGTCAAGATGCGGGAAAGCAGTGCTAATAGTAAAAGGGTCAATTGTCACTTTGCACCCCATCATGACAGAGTTCAAAGAAACTTTTTTGTGCATGAAACAGTTCTTCAGAAAGCATGAAGCCCTGTCCTTTAAATGGCAGGGTGCAGGAAAGGGTGGTTATGCAAAGGAGTATCTGTATAATATATCAGCTTTCATTTTAAGGTTTACTGTTGTAAGTCTAAAAAAGACAAACTTGGTAGGCATCTAACACAAGCGTCTTCTTTCCATTTTTCTTGAAGGCATTTGCTACAGCAGTTATAGGAGCTGACAGAGCTAAAGGGTTTCAGAATGGTGAGGGAGATATAGCTTCAAATATGGTCCAAGTGGCAGGACCTCCCCTTTGCCCTGAACTCCTTTCTGTGTAATAAAGTTTATATTACAAAGGCACTTTGCACCTACACAATGTCCCTCTAATATCCGTGACCTTGGGACTATGAGAGTAGAAGTTGGATGTAAATCTGCTGGAATTATCCCTGTGTCCTTATACACACACAGCATTTTTAATCTTCCCACAGCAGACACAATGCATGTGATTCTGATCTCATTTATAGTACTACAAAATGGAGATTAATTCCATCTCGATCACACAGCCAAGTCAAGTTTTGGAAGTGTACCTTTAAGAAGCATATGGCAGAACACAAATGCATTGAAGTCATCAATATTTATGGAGCAGGTAAAACGCATATTAGGCAGGCTAGATGCCATCTGTCAAAATAATCTCGATTCCAACTTGCTATCCAAAATGATGAAGACTAATTCTAGGGCCAGCTCCTTAAGTCAGGTTAAAAGACAACATATTCCTGTGCCAACAAAAGTGAGATTACCACACAAATGAATACGAAAGGATGTCCTTATGTATTGAGTCACTGTCAATTCCAGGCACGTACCAAGAATCTCAGACTCTGAACACGTCATGGAGTGGCCCCTAGGCACAACTTTGTCAAAGTAATTTTGTCCTTCAGACCAAAGTGCTGATTGTTCAGAAGTGTTCTGGTCAAGTTACACCTAAAGTGAATTCACTAGTGACTCAGTATCCCATATCTTAAATCACCTATTAGAAGAGTGGACCATACAAGTGCAGCAGTGGAATAATGATTTTAGGTAAGGAACAGTCTCTGAAGTTTTCCCCTCTCTAGATGAATTCCAGGAAGTGTTGGGATTTAAATATTTAACAGTCTAATCCTGCATCAGTTTATGTTATAAGAACTGTCATTAAACCTGGAGGAAGAAATTTCAGACCCTGGAAGGTAAATTTATTTTAATCCTGTTACATGGGGCTGTTTAATGTTCTCCACAGAAATCCCTAGAATAAGCCAAGTGACTTGTTTTTCAGATTTTGGGGAGATTTCTGTTTCTCACACACACCAACCTGGGGCTTGGATGGTGTTAACCAGTTAGGCTAGAATTCCAACTAAGCTTAGAGAAACAACAAACTTAAGTTATATCTGGGATTTCATGTGGTTTAGAGTGTTAACTCGGATATCTTTAAGATCTTTTGGTTTCATTCACAGCAAAACAAAGCAAGCAGTCCCTTGAAGGAAAGGGGAAGTTAGTGGCAATGCAGCCCAAGTAGGTTGGTAGTGTAAGAGTAGAGGGAAGCCCTTCCTATAGTCATTATCAGGGTAGGTGCCAAAATTCCCATTTTCAATGTTAAAGACTTGTGTATCTCAGTGTAAATTATGAGTAGGAAAGCATTTAAAATTCAGTTGGCTGAGACACTGCTGCTTTTTTCCCCTCATTCTTAAGAAAATCCAAGTTTAGATATTTTCCATATATTTAGAAGAGCTTTAAAACACCAGGAAATGTGTCGCATCCAGTAACCAATGGACACTTGGTTAGAAAAGCTGTGATTCAGCAACACACAGCCAAAGCCCCAGAAATCAAAGGGGAACTTTCCATTTGCACCTTGAACCAGGCCTTTAAATACAAGCCTGATTTTTATTACCTAGCTTGATTATTACTTTTATGAGTTGCTTAGGTCTTCTGCTATGTTATTAAATGCAGACTGCCTGATCAAGGGTGGGTTTTTTTTTCTCTCAAATGGATTCCCTGAGTCTATTGTATGTCATGGCAAATATCCACAAAATGTTTCTTTTGCTGATAAATGCCTTCATTAAATACTATTTAAATGTTGAAGATGAAAGCAACTATTTAGTGTTCATTTTTTCTGCTACTGGCTCCGTGCTTTGTGAGTGATATGAATGGGTAGTTTGGCTACACAAAAGAACTTGCAACCTTTTCATTTTTACTTGGAGTCTCTATCCTCCTCATGGGGTACTACTTTGAGGGTATTAAGCATAGTGGAATTTTCCCACCTTCAAAAGTTGTTTGTAGAGTAATAGAAAATAATACAACTTGATATTCCAGCTCATAGGTAGCAGGGAAATAAAGAGTAAGGCCACTGAAAGTGGAGCGTGTTTGTTCTGTACAAGTAGAGTTTTGTGGTATCATTTTGGTTCTTGAAGTTAAGCCCTTCCTGCAAAGTGCTAAGAGCCTTTAAGAATGGTTCTTCAATGAGAATTGATATTGCTGTGCTCTATCTATAACCAAGAACTAGTATAAAAACATCCAAGGAAGGCCAAGTCTAATTTTATTACATGATTGTGCAAAATTGCTTAACCACATCAAAGAAGCAGGGGCATCTACTCTGGGAGAGGCCCTGTAAAAGAGCTTTCACATGCAAAATGCAATCTCTACAGGTGATTTAGTCATGGGAATGCATCACGGAGTGTCTGTTTCATTTATGCCTCTAAACTCAAAACAATGGAACCTTTATCAGAGAGAAATATTAGAACCATTTTCTTCATTAACTGTTCTTGTTAGATGATATTTAGCTGTCTATTCATCTTCGTATTTTCTTCATTTAATCAAAGCATTTTGAAAAGGATCCTTATTAGAAATAAAGTATCTTCCAGGGGTCAAGAGACATTTTGAATTTTTTCTTCAGCAATAAATTTAAATATTGGTTGGAAAAGGAGGAGAGGGGTGGAATTCCAAATGAAGTTTCTTCCACAAAGTCCAGTACATCTTGAGCAAAGGGAATATTTCCTCTACACCAATCTCTTGCTGCTGCAGCCACTGAATGTTACTTAGTGGTTGAAAAAAAGGCAGTGTTCTGTTTGGTTTCCACACAAAGTGGTTTGAATGCCTGTGTACATATCATTCCTTGGTTAAGCTGGCAAAATGCATTAGGAAAACACTTGGCAAGATTTGGGGGTTTTTATTTATGGAGTAATTCTTACTTCAGGCAAATGCCACCAGGAAAATCACCTTAATTCAATGAAACTCTGCCCTATCTTCATTATTTTAGTCTGGCATTGCTGCTTCAGCATGAGAGAGGAATAGCTGACACAAATCTAAGTATGGCTCTAAGACATCTGACTTCAGCTGGCCTTTGATTTTGGGGCTATTTACATTCTTTGTTAGAGCACAAAGGGGAGGTTATGGTTAATAACAAGACCTGGAAGAAGCCTGGCCACCACCCTTCCCCAGGCACAGCCCTTAGAGCAATTGCACAGAGCTACTCCTCTCACATGCCTCTGATCAGCCCCTGGAACAGATTGATGCAATCACGTAACCAGGCTTATTTCAGATACCAGGAATCTTTATGAACCATCAGTTACTGAGGGCCCAGCTCCCTGACATCCATCCCACACCATCTGAATCACCTGCATCCTCCTCCAGAGCTTCATTCTGAGGTGAGCTGAAGCATAGCCAACCCCCTTCTCAATGTCAGCAGTGATTGAAGGGGGCAAAGTGCACAGGAGCAGGGAATTATTCTTCACAGCAGAGGGTAAGAGCCTCTGCACCAGTGGTCCCCACCATGCATCTCCTGCCTTGCTCACAAGCACAGAGCACCAAAAAGATAAAACTGGGGCTGACGGGGAGCAAAGATTGACATTGCCTGCGGAGTATGTTGTCCATGGTCCAGTTTGTGTATGGTCTAGTGGCAGAAAGGAGTCAGGCAGACAGCATCCCAGCCATTTTTTCCTGCAACATTTAACTTTTGCTCAGAACATAGGAAAGTCTAGATATATTCCTCTCCACTCTCACCAGTAAATGTGATCCTGGATAAAACAAGTGATTAAAAGAGGATCTTGGTGGGCTTCCGAGACTCTTGCTCTATGAAGAAGGTTTGGAGGCAGAGAGGTGCTGGCTTCAAGGTTCTGTAAATGCTGACATGGCCAAGGAGCTGTGATTGCAAATGGACTTGAAGATATGAAGCAGTAGCAGAGCAAGGCCTTAAAACATTTATTTTTTTTTTAGTTGTCAGGCTCTTGTTAATAGTCTTTTATTCCTTGATTAGATCCAGAATCTGTGAAACCACTTAATAGTTTTAAACTAATGATGTCAAGAAAAGGCTGAAGAGACTTCTTACTTCTAGTTAGCAAGTGATGTGTAATTTCTCACTGAGAGTCGCATGTAGTAGTGCAATAGCTATATGCTCAGATGTATAGTTTTATGCTCAGATGTATAGTTTTACACTCAGATGTGAAGGTGTTTCTGTTTGTATGCAGACAAACGGCATAACTTCAAATGCCAGCACTCACTGAAGAGTGAATTTCTTCATTCAAGCCAATAGATGCCCTGAAAATAAGAGCTTATACAGAAGTGCTGATGCCACGCTAAGTATGGCAGCAGAACTCCTGCACTGCTGCACTGCAGATTCAGTTGTGCTTCTGCCAAGAACACCTTGACAGTCTGGTTTGCATGTTGTGGTCTGCTTTTAGCTCCAGTGTGCTGCAGCTGAGTACAGTGGGTTTAGCAAAGGTCTCATGATTACACGGAACTGAACAATGCTTCTGGAGCAAAAGCAGCCTAGGTGCATGCAAGTTGTCCACATTTCTCAGTGAATAAAGCTGGTATAATGTTGTCCATATTGATTTGTATTTAAATATGCAAACTCATTAAACATGTAGAAATCTTTTCTCATTCTTTGTTAATTGGAGGAAGCTGACTATGACTGCCAAAGCCACAAAAGTCAAAAGGCAGTAATTTAAAGCACAGAGTAACTGAAGGAACAAGCACACTAACTTACATATTAGGAATAACTGGGTAGAAGAATGTTAGTGTTTTCAAAATCTATTTTAAACCATAAAAAATTATCACTTTATTAAAATCTCTGAAACATCAACTTCAGGGTCTAAATTTAGCTGACACCATCATAAATCTAAATTGCCTCTTATAAGACAATAATTTTAAATAGGTATAACCAAAGCCTAATTTTGTCTGCATTTGAAAGTGCAACCCCAGTATCCATACAGATGGAAGCTGAATTGTGACTTTGGCCTTCTAATAGCAAAGCTATTTCATTTGTGACTTCAGTATGCAAGCTACCTCTCTACTTTAGTGAAGAGAAACAATGCACAGGAAAAGGAGAATTAGGTGGAGGGGAGCTTGATTCTGAAGAGCACAAGTATTAGTGAATATTAGCAAATACTATCCTTTGTAAGCTTCTGAACACAACAAACTTACAGCCTCTGGAGTACCATGCAATGTGAAGTCGCTTGCTTCCTTAAGCAGTTTTATTTGCTTCCTGAATCTCCTCTTTCTTTAAACTTCATGAGCTAAGTGCTACTGAAACACTCTGGCACATTATAGTCAAAGCTGAGATGTTTCCTTTTTCCAGAAATTAATTAGTCTGGACCTTTGGTCTGTAGCACATTGGAAATCCTGCTGGAAAATTAGTACAAATCCAGATTGTGAACAGTCTCTCTACTCTTATAAGAGCAGACTGTGGTTCCCCCTATCACCCACAAAAGCACATAGAAGTATTGTGTCTTCCTTATGTTCTTTCTGGTGATCCTCCAAGGATTTTGATGTTTTACATAGACCCTTGCTCAGAGTTGGGATTTAAAAGGCTCAGTTTAGCTGGTATGTTTAATGGCAAGTAATAATCTTTGTATGTATATATCCTGTGGACCCTCAGCATTAACTTGCTGTTACATAATAATTTGGAAAACCAGTGAGAGAATGTCAGTCTCCTTCAATTCTTTCCTTTACTTGGATATTTCTGTTTTCATCCTTGCATTCTGGGCTTTTTTCATTAAGAATTAAAGTTCCAGCAGTAACAATTGTGCTGGAAATGTTCTGTGGCTGACTGATAGTGCCAAGAAGCTACTACTGGAAATCTTGAAGAGAATGGGTGTAAATCATATAAGCTCAATCTTTTGCACTCATGTTTTCATAGATCACACATTATCACTGAATAAAAAAACCCTATGGGTACAAAGGACACACAATAATATACTCCTTACTTATGTGTAACAGCTTTGGATATTCAGTACAGTGGGTAGTTTGAGGAATAAGAGGAGTATGTGAGATGGTGCAGAAGCCCCAGCGCTTGCTTACTACACCATATGGTGTTTCTGGTCTTGAGGACACATATCTGTGTCCATAAGAATAGAGCTACAAAATGTACCCAGTCATTGTGCATATGCTGGAGCTTATGAATCCTTCCAGTGGTTAGAGATGGTATAATTAGCTGCAGAAAAGCATAGCTCTGCCTCATAAAGAAAGGAAAAAGGTCCTTTATGCTTAACAAGCTTTAAACCTTTTATTTCAAGTGGTAGCTGCTACGTTACCTCAGTGTAGCCACTGAAACCGTAGAGAACACCCCAAGTAAAATGTTCAGTGTTGGGAAGTCAAGGGAAGACATGGATGTGGTCTTCAAGCTTCAAACTTCCAAATTGTGTTGTCCATAGCCTGTCAATTAAAGTGCAGTAACTGACAAATGTGAAAGCTTTTCTCAGTCTTTGAGCAGAGTGGGAACCAGACCAACCAATCTTGTAATTTGTGAGTGCTTAATTGTGTTTGGAGGCCAGGCCTGCTGCAAATAGCAAAACAAGTTGAATTATGTCCCACAGTGAAAGGTTTAAAAGTCTTTTAGAAGGTTTTACAGCATTAAAAATTCACTTAATATTTTGTTTATTCCTGGATGCAATAAACTACACACATTCTGCTTTGCATATCTTCTCAACCAGCGAACTTCTGGACTGACTGGGGGATATTTGAGAAGAGGAAATGATCCATTGCCCATTACCCTCAGTGCATTTTACAGGGACTCCCTGTCCAGAGGTGCATATCCTCTCACAGCTGTACCTTCTGTAGCTAGGAGTCATTTCTTTCACTTCCTGACCTCAGGCTCTTGCTGGACTATTTTCACATCTGTAGCAGTGTGTTTTCTAGGGAATTTCAGAGGGGGTAAGGAGGAAGCAGGAGGTGATGGCTTTGCTTAGAGCACTGCCTTGACCAGAGAGAGAGGATCAAAAAGTACAATCTTGGAGGGGATTCTCCATCTAATTTCACTCCAGAGCCAGCTGACAGCCAGTTTTTATTCCCCTCCCCTCTTCCTTTGTGTACCAGGGAGGAAAGAAAGGTGGAAAAGGAGCAGGAGGCTGCAAGCAAAGTAATTAAAGGATGTCCCTACAGAGGATGTATCTTGTCACTGTGCCTGGCCTCTGCCTTCAGCAGCATCAGCTTGCAGCACAGCACACACTGCACCCATGTATCTGCTGATGCTGTAGCAGATGTGCAGTGCCTCAGCCCTATTAAATCCCAGATCTCTCCCTGCTTTAACTTCGCACAGACAAGTCCCATCTTGGGTACTCTGTCAGGAAATACCACATGAAAAATATACTGAAGTAGTTGTGAGCCTTCCCCTGCTGTTTTCTACCTGGAAATCCAGTGGGCTTGATTTACATCTGCTTTAGTCTCTTTCAGTCTCTAATTCTTTTTTTGACTACTTCTTACCTTTGTAAGTGAAGAAGCAGTTGACCTTGCTTCCAAAACCATCATGTCCAGTGTTGGCATCTTCACCTTCAACCCTCTGAAAACCAGACCAACCTTTGGAAGTTTAATTGAAAGATGCAGGTAAAGCTTTTTCTCACTGCCACATGGCACCTGCTGACCCAAATGCCTACTGTGACAGAAGGATGCAACCATGTATTGCTAGAGAGTAATCAGTAGATGTGATGCCATCCAGTTAACTCTTGTATCACTTGTACTGATTGGAAGGTTGGGGAGGGAACTGGAGAGATGAGATCTTTCCTGCTCATGTTACTGTTTGGTTTAGAGTTGCGATACATTGAGGGGAGGCAGTGATTAAATCAAATGTAGTCCCACAACTAATGCAAATTATAGGTTATATACAGAAATGTACTAAACTGCATAAGATGTTTAAACAATATGCTGACTAAACACAAAGAGCATTCCCATATGTGATACACAGCACGCACCAAGGGTAAAGTGTTTCAATAACAGTTTGCAGAAATAAGATTTTAAGCTACAAAAAAAAAAAATAATCTTATCAGTCTGAAACTGATGGAAAATTTCTGTCAATAACCACCAAAGGGCAGTTTCTCCACTGCAGTTAGGAAAAAATATCAGAGGCTGCCACCTACAAATTCAGGGGTTCTGGATATTTCTCCTTCCCAGAGGTGGCTTCCAGCTCTGGACTGGCACAAACACGCAGCCTTTAGCATATATTCCCAGGTGATTACATCTGCCCGGTGTGGATCCCAGCCTATGGGTCCCGAGCCAGCACATGCAGTGCCTGCCTTGTAGCTGTAGTCCAACTCTGGATCGGGCAGCCACCAAGGGAATTCTTAGAACATGAACCGCTGACGCGCTGTAGTAGTAATGCTTGGATGCATGGACCTCCCCAGACCACTGCGTTGTGGTTTAAGCCC
>JARCZZ010012665.1:0-18879 GCA_030323915.1 Brotogeris chrysoptera | reverse complement strand
GACTTGAAGACACCTAGTTGATGGGCTATAAAAATATTACATAGCAAGTAACAGCATGCAATTGAGTTCATTGGCTGGTTTCGCCTAAAATCAAATCTCTCAAAACAGGTTGCTCAAAGAAGTTCAAAGCCAGGGTAGACAGAGTCATGGGCTACATGGTCAAGCATGAGGAGTCCCTGTCCATGACAGAGGGTTGGAACTGGGTAATCTTAAGGTCCTTTCCAACCCAAACCATTCTGTGATTCTATGATTACTCCTAAGGAGCAGAAGGAACAAGCAATCTGTGACCATGATGTCCAGATTTTCCATTCTGAGATGAAACTATTCCCTCTGGAAACATGAGGGAGACATAAGTATTCTTTGGAGAGATGTGCCTTGTTTTATCTGCCTTTGGAAATTGGTCTTAAGGAATTGGAAGCTGACCACAGTTGATCTGATGGAGTTTCTTCCACAGTAGAAGAGTTCCAGTGGCAGCTCTGGGTCCTCTTTCTCTCCATGAAGCCTCTAGTAGTAGTGAGGTCTCAGGAGGTTGGATGGGGAAGGACTGAATATTCTATGTATTATGCGGACTGATCCATAATATCTATGGAGCTAGATCTTACAAAGAAAGACTTGATGCTTCCGCACCTCAGAAGTCAGGGAGGTGTAACACTATTTCTGTGCTTTTCATCTGGGAGGTTTGCTGGTGGGTTTTTTTCTGTATACAGCGGTCAAACCAACTTTCTTTTTTGGTATGTTGGCAGCCCAGTAGATAAGAGAACAGCAAGCACCCCCAATAGTGAAGGAGGCTCATTCCAAACATTTGGTTTGAGTTGAATGGTTGATCTCAGGGAACATGATTTTCATTCAGAAAAAGAGAAATCTACTCTCAATGCTTTCCAGTGTCATCCTCTGGGACCTTGAGGGCCATGTGTCACACCCCCTTACTTTGTAGGTCTTGCTTTTATAGACTGCTTTTCACTCGCAGAGATTTATTGTCCCAGTGAAGAAACGGTCTGGATATGCCTCTGCAGTAGAAATGTAGCCATGTATTTGCTAAGAGCAAGCTTGTGGTTTACCAGAATATTTCTGTTTCCTTCTGAGGTTTCCAGCTAATGAAGGGGAATTTATCCAGTACATTTATTGACATTAAAATAAGAGTTGCAGTCCATAAATAATCTCATTGTTGTTTTAGCTTGCAGTTTAAAACATTTTGTCAGCAGCATTGTCATCTACTATGACTCAGCTTGTGTTTTTGCTCACAGTATCAGAGCAGCTTGCTGGTAACACAGACATACATTCCAGCTGTTCCTACCAAATAAGCTTCAAAGTGGTGTAAAAGCATTCCTGAGCCTTTCAGCACTGAGCACATCTGATCCCTGAGCATAGAAACAAGTTCACAGTTACTCCTTGCTTGACATCTATGAAGATAAAAGCACAGCATCTGGACTGATTTCTGGGTTGGTAGAAATTCCTGCCAGTGTAGAGCTGCAAGAAAACCTGTGAGGGACAGGTGCTGTGACAGCAGCAGGGCTACTGCCTGTTTTACCTACAGGCATTCAAAATGACCGGTCGCCTTTTGAGAAGTTATCAGTGCTGGCCAGAAGGGGCTCATGATTAGGCTGAGTGTAGGGTGTAGGTTACTCGTTAGCAACTTCTAGGAACATCCCCCAGCCCGGCCTTGCTCCAGAGAAGCAATCATAGACAGAAAGTATCCTCGTCTTTAATGGTGGATTCCTGCAGCCGGAAAAGACTGCAATGCACCAAGGTGCACTTTGTAATCCTAGCATTCATAACTTTTAACCTGTGTCCTAGAATACCAACCGGTGCTTTCACATCTGCCAGTCAGTTATCCTTTGAAAAAGGAAGTCCTTTAGCAGAAGGAAGAAGTCAGGCCTTCAGAATTAAGACAATAAAGAATTAAGTGTTTAGTAGGTACGTTGTCTTATTTTAACAGAAAAGTCCAGTGAATACGAGAGCACTTTAAAAGCCAGAACGTCCATATAACCTCCTCTTTGCTACCAGTACACCATGTTTTGTATTAATTTGATTTTCAAAAGTCTTAAATAACAGACTTTCATCACACTTAAACTCATGGAAATTTTTCAACTAGATTAGTTGAAACTTGTTCCCCTTCTTGGTGTGTTGGGTTTTTTACTCAACTAAAACTGCTGTGGATCTTCAAACCCTGTTTTAAAAGAGAAAAGGAACTGTGCAAGGAGGCAGAAGTGCTATATGGTTCTCCTCCAAAGTTTCTGTGCCTGTAGGGCCAGTTAACTGATAAAAGGATGTTTCTATTGGTGTATTTTGAATAAAGTACATTCAGAGATTTCTCCTCCACAAAGCAATGTCCAGTGTATAGATTACACAAGAATGTAAATATATCTTGAAGTCACCAAGGGGTTATCTTGTTGTGAATGTTCAGTAATCCAGAGCCACTTCAAAGGATTATACTGTCTTGATAACAAAATTCACTTACATGCAGCTCAACCCTTCCCGAAGCACTTCTTTAGGTATTTACCTACAGTGTTCAGCCTGCTGGCTGTCATTCAGCTGGTATTATCAAGAGGACAAGTTTCATGCTCAAGAGGTGAAGCAAAGAAATAGGCAGGTATTTAAATAGAGACATGAGCCAGCAAACGAGTGGTTTTAATATTAGGAACATTTTAATCTTGCTCTCTAAACAAAGAGGATTTACTTATTCATGGCTCAAGAATTACAAATTAATGTGTGGAACTGGAATTAGTACTGAGGGCCCTGGAAATTCTTGTGATTCAGTGTATTTATTGTTTTAATTGTTCATATTTCCTTTGCTTTGAGGGATTTGGTCTTTGAGATTAATGTGATGGTCACTGCCACATCTGTCTTGGATTCCTTATTCAACAAGAATAGCCCTAAGCAGAGAGCATTACAGAAGTCTCTCATTAGGAAAAAGTGCTGTCTTTTATGTAGCTATAGATGATAAAAGGCACTGATTTAGCACTGCTGCCTGAAAGTCCACCAGCACTGTTGGACTCAGTCCACAGCACTATTGGACTCCCAAATACTGCAAGACAGCTATTTCCACAGAGACTTTGAGGACTTGTCTATCTTTCTGATTAATGATAAAATCTTTCCTTCCACCATGAGTCTCTTCCAAATCCTTACCAGAAACTGGAAGAAAAAGTAAAAATGAAAAGCACAGATTCAGATATTAGTTTCTTATGGTGTGTGACACTGCAGTCTTGGAACCCAAACAGTCCTCAGTTCCATGATGTTACCTACAAACTCAAAAGGAGGGGATATGAGACTTGCCTCTGCAGATAAATAGTGTACCCTACTCACATATACAGTAAGCACCAGTTCTCAGTCCCCAATTTCTGACCAAGCCTAATGATAGAAGTATGTAGAGCTTCACCATTTTTATTTGCTGGCTTATCTCTCTTCCCAAACCCTGTAGACCTCAATCATAGAAACTGGAGCAATCCTGCAGTTCCTACTTATGGACTTTGGGTCCTTTTGTGCCCGTCTTCCTACTTTACCTACACTGGGAGCAAGCTTGAATGGAGAGATCCAAAGGATTCTTACAGCACCAGGAAGCCTGAAATACATTTTACTTGCTGCAAAACAGGACATCTTAGAGATGGGGAAAGATGTAGCTGTGGCAGATGTTTCTGAATGCACAGAAAAGTTATGATGAGGTTATGATTTGTGTTAATACTAGCTTAGCCATATCTCAGTGTCCTGAAGCAACACCAATCAGTGTCCAGTTGCACCCCTGAAGACTCTCAGAAAAGACAAAACCCAAAGAAGAGGCTCATCAAGGAATTAGTTTTCAGGTGTCTCAAAGTTATTCTTTGGTATCAGCCACTAGAGACAATGGTTTCAGACCTGTAAAACCGGATTGAAAGGGACTAAGAACATGAACAGAACAAGATATTCTGTATTTCCTTTTGTGACAGCATTACTTTTGAAAGAATAAATTATTTGGGGATAAGATGGTGAATGATTATGCCTACGTTCAGCAGTTGTGCCCTCCTTGAGAAAGGCTTAAATATTGACTCTGCTCTGGTAAGTCAGGAATCTGTTTCGTGATGATAATTTCCTTCCTTAATTATCTGCAATTGATTTGCATAAGAGTCATATTGAGATTATTATATGACATGAAAACTGTCAAACATTGTTAATTTAAACAAGTTTTTAAATCAGCCAGTCTTAAACCAACTGCATATTATAGAGAGTTCAATAGGAAAACAAGAATTCTGTCCTCCTGAATGAGATCTTTTCCAATCAGCTGGCAAACGGCACAAGTTCATCTTATATATGCCAATTTACAAATATATCCAATAATAGCAGAGGGAGCAACTGTTCCACAGCTCTGCCAGTGTTCATCAGGCACAGTGACAGTAGCCACATCATTAATCTCATGGTATATTAGAAATAAAGTCACTGGAATGGAATGGTGTCAAAGGATAAATGTTTCCCCCTTTGAAAATAAACCTCTCAGTTTCGCCTCATTGTGTTGTTTCCCTCCCCCCTTCCCCCCCTTTCCATCCACCCTTCTATAAATCCTTTGGTTTCACCTGGCATTTAGGTAACAGGAGGAGACCAATATCCTATGTCAGAGCTCATTCTGCAGTTATCAGTTTAGCATATCCTTAAATCCCCACAATTGCTGTGCCAAGACCAATCCTTTCTGGGAGAGGTTAAACATATGCATTACATATTGAAACAATGTAAGTAGCATGTAATTAGCACTGTTTATGCATTCTCACTTTAAATTATACTTTAAAACCTATGATGTTTTTCAAGGCACTAAATGTTAGACACTTAAATGAGCATTCATCTTGTCATTTTTAACTTTATTCATAAATAACACTCTAAATATATTTGAATGGTTTATTGCATTAGATCCCATGAACTGACGTGCACATTTTTCACTTGGAGGATATAGTTCTTAATCAAACATCCTTTAAAATTATAAAACCCGTGAACATGGCAATTAAATTTACAAACAGTGTCATCGACAACTTTAACAAAAGATGTTTGGGGGGAGGGGGCTTTGGGGGGGGTGGGAGCTTTTTTTTTTTCTATCCTTTTTTTTTTTTATTCCGAGTTTTTTTTTGTTTTTTTTTTTTCCTTTTCTCAAGGCTTGTTCCATAAGGATTATAGCTCCCCTGCTGTTTGGAAAAGATAATTTCACTTGTAACACTAATAACTTGAGCAGGGAGAAGGCTGGCTGGGTGAATGGAATGCACTTCACTGCACATCTTGGCTTCACTAGAAATCGGAAACAGATGGTCCTTGCGGCTGGCTTCCCACTCGGGCCCGCTCAGTGCCAGCCTGTGGTCGTTGGCTGGTTGCTGCTGGCACTGTGTGACTTGAACATAGTAGGACAGTGGCAAAAGAAATCAAATCTTTTTCATTGAGCAGCAAACTGTAATGAAATTTGACAGATCTGACATTCTATACCCAACATCTAGTTAGAATATATTAACCTTTTAGTTTTCTTGAGCTTCTCTCCTAGTAGTTATGAATCTTATTGCAGTGGCTCTGGAGGTGGCAGGAAAGCAATATCTTCTGGGTGCCCTCTAAAGTTAGAGCTAAATACATAAATAATAAAGAAATGCAGGGCTTCTAACTCCTCCCAAATTCTTATACAAAAAAAAAAAAGCTAGTAATATAAATAGTAATTGGACACTTTTGTTAATATTTCATTCTAGGTAGAAAAGATAAAAGTCAAGTGATATTCCAGTCCTATATAATAAGAATATTTTCTGGGTACATCTTGTACCCTGCCTCAGTGAGGTAATAATACCTTTGATCCAGCTGCACCAAAACTGAGTTTGTGGTTTTGATAAATACTTTTATTTTTAATTCTAGGACTTGCATTTACTTAGATGCTTTAGATTAGTCCAGGGGCAGGAGTCCTTATTTCCCTCTGAAGGCTTCTCCCAGATATGAGCACTACCCTTGATATTAGTAGCCATTTAGTCTTTCTGAAGAGGTCATGTTGGCTGTCGCACACTCTTAAGGGAGAGTTACTTCTGTTGGATGAAGAGCATGTTGAAATGTGCTGAGTTATGGTCACAGATTAGAAAATAGTTGGTTATATTTAGGCTTAAAAATAAATCTGTTTCATGTCCCTTTACATTTTGGATTGATAAAGAAGATTTTTTACTTACTTTTTAAAAATGTTTCCATGTGTCATTCCATTCCCTTCACTCCTTTCATCTGTTCCTCCTGTTTCCTTCAGACATGAAGTCACAGCACTGTCTGTGATGTCAGTGTGTTTCCATATTGACAGATCGTTCTGTCAGAAACAAGATCTTGATGCTTGTTTCAGATGAGGCAAAAGGGGAATACAGATGGCAAGAAGAAAATCAGAGGAGTGAGAGGGGATTGGGGAGAAATATACACAACACAGCTACGGGGGGAAAATGCAGAGTTGAAAGACAACTTTCCTGCAGGACCCTCACCATGACCATCCAAAATGTGCGTGTCATTTTGAGTATCTAGCAGAAGCTTTGCTGTTGCACTCATTTTGGCTCAGAAGTCATTTCAAGGTGCAAGAGCAGTGGTCACATGCTACTTCTCTCCTTGTTTATGCCTTCAGCAGCAGCAGATTCTCTTGATTGAAGCCAGGATTATAGGATTTTCAAAAGCTAGAACACGCTCGTTGTCAGCAACTTTGCATAAGTTCAGAGGCTGTCCAAAAATCAACTGCTTGCTCTCATGTGGCTCTTGAAGTAATTGTCACTGTTCAAGATGAGGAAATCCTCTTCCTAACACATCTAAGTTCAAGCTTCCCAAGGAAAAGGCCTCCCAGATTAGGAACAGGTCTAAAATCACAAGCTGAAAAGCTTCTGAGCAATTGCAACTGAACAAACAGGGGAAGTGAAGGGAATAAAGAGTTAATGAGTGATGGATACCATGCAATTAATAGATGATCTAGTAAAGAGTACTAAGATCCTAAAAACACATCCAGCAGTGGGAGCTGCCCGCAGTTCTGCTGTGTTTCTTTTACCAACATGAACAGTAGAAGCCAACATTTGGAGAAACCACCCGCTATGCCAAAATTTCTAAATGCTCTCATGCATTCAGTTTCCAGTAGACTGTAAAATGCCAGCTTGATACAGTCATCTGAATTAATACACTTTATTAGCCTTTTTTTAGCGTTCATTCCCGGGTTTGTACACTTGGTAGCAACAATATCCTCATCTGAATATGCTGCCGAGGGAAGGTAGAGAGGGAGATGTTCACACTATTTCTGCTGCAGCAGGTAACTCTGCTCAACAATTAAGCAAATTATTTGTGGGTACTTGGCCACTTTTCCAGTAGGAAGTCAGAAAGCAACTGGCAAGTACTTAGATCCATTGCTTGAGGCCTAAAGCTGTTGGAAAACAAATCTCTTCTCCTGTAGCCCACAAACGCATACACCTAACTTACTTCCACCTTGAGATATCACTCATATTACAAACATTTTTATTCTGCAGCTGTATCTATGCATACATCTATGCTGGTTTTCTTTCTTAGGAACAGATCGGATTTAGAAGCAAACATCTTTGTGGCTTATTAGTCTTTGGAAGGCATCGTTTTGTCCCAGTACTATTCACAGGGCGTGTTGTGCAGCATGCTGATTGACAAGAGTTAAATTCAAAACATGTAGCCATTTTCTGGTGTGTGGTTTTTTTCCTGATTGAAGGAAAACTACTTAGATGTTTGTTTCCAAAACGGCATCTGTCAGCAATCAAAGGGGAAAAATTGCATAAAACAAATGCAATTGTTTGGAGTAGCATTTCCTGGATCATGTTAAATGCTTGATTTGCTCCCCATTATGCTCACCAAATAATTTTATTTTCCACAATAATTGCAATATTTAACATGTTGTATTTAATCTTGTTTTAATGCTATTAACAACAGCCGCTTATGAAAGGAATAATTGCTCTACGGGTAAGAACCCACCAGCCCCAGCATCAGAAAGAACAATGGCAAAGTTAACTGCACCTAATTGTTGCAAATTTAAAACGCTGTTAACTAACAGCACTCCTCGTTTCTCTGCACAAAACTACTATACTCTGAGGAAGGAAATGGTTTCATGCTTCTGTCATTCATAAGCTGGAAAGTGTATGCTCTTCTAACAGTATATTTATTCAGTGTGTTTATAATTAATATTGGGAAGTCTTATATTGGTAGAGGATGATCTAAGCACTCTGAAGGCAGTGGTTAATACAGCAATCCTGAGAGTTTGTCAGGAGATGTATAAGTACATCAGGGGATGAAAAACCATACAGACCAAAGAGAGATTTATCAGAACTTGACTGGAATGGTGTACAGCACATCTGGGTATGAAATAATAAATAATAAGTGGGGTGGGTGAGTTGTTTGGGTTGAGAGGTAGGAGCAGAGAGAGCAGCAGAAAATTGAATCTGACACCAATTCAAAGGCTGATTGTTACTTAAGTATTTTACTTTATATTTAGTGTGATTATTTGGAGGGAGGGATATTTCAATGAGCAGCAAGGGACAGAAAGGACAGGTAGTGTTAACAAACCTGCAGTAACGGAAGACGATAAACACTTTGGCCAGCCAGAACAAGGACAGTTCCTGGCACTGTGTCCATGATTTTTTTTCCCTGGACTCAGACTAAAACTTAACACTTCCCATGCTAGCCCGACCCTTTCCTGTACGTGGCAGTAGGATTGTACCTGCTATCTGGAGCAAAAAAAAACCCACAAACTGGGATACTAAGAAGTTGCATAGCTCATGCACTAGTGTTTTCTTTGTGCAGTCCAGATTAAAGCTGGGGCAAAAAAGAAAAAAGGACTAACCCCTGCATGTTACATCAGCAGTTTGTGTTTACTCTAAATCAGTTGCTTATTATCTCACATCACAGCAATCTGAAGGTGTTAGTGGAGCTCATTGAAAGTTAGTTCTGTCCTGTACTGAATGGCAGTTCTGTAATCTGTGCAGCCCGGAATGATCATTTTACCGTAGCCAAATAGTTAAAGAATAGTTAGTACACAAAACAGTCAAATGGAGGATTGTGCGCCCACAAGCTCCCGTCTTTGATACGAACAGAAGTGGTTATTGTTCAAAATTGAGTGGATATTTTAATATATTTTCCTCTTGTGTCCAAATCATGAAAAGATTTGCAGAGTGTGGCTGTTTTGAGTTGTATCAGCCATAGCTCGATGGACCTCAGGTGTATTCCTGAGAGTCCCTTTGCAGCTTCAAAAGTTTGTTTTTGCAAGCACTTGAGGGAAGGCACCACTGTATAGATCCAAGTGCCCTGTCCTGACGTGGTGGTGGGCACAGGGAAGCAACCGTTGCTCATGTGATACAACAGGGTAATTTAAATGGGAAGCATTCCCTGCCTGTTTGATAGTCGGCTGTCATAAAAGTAATACTTTTGTTGCATTTATAGCACACTAGAAGTGGGAAATAGAGATGGGAAAATGTCTGATTATATTTTATTTTACTTTCCGGGAAAGGATTTTAATATGGACAATAGCAGGATTCTGTAACTTTTCCAAACTGTTTGCTTTGGAGTTGCGTTTATTCCAAGTCATCTGTCAATTCCACACCTAAATTCTGTATGTTGCAGAGAAGTTTTGCAGGAGGGAGAAGCAACCCTCTGTGAGGCTTTGCTGGGTATCACCTGATGGTGGTAGGAAGTGCAACATTAAAAACCAGCTTTAAAAAATATGGTAGCAAAACTATACTTAAAATAAAAGGAGGGAATTGTTCTGTTCTTTGGGAGCACTTCAGCCATTTGAACCTTCCTATGGGAAGTCATTCATTTGAACAATAAGATCTGGTATCTAAAATCAAGAAGGAGCAAAAAGCCAAAACTTTAAGGTCTCAAAAAGAAAAAAAAATGAAAGGGTGTTTCATTCCTTCAGAAAGCTGCTGTCACTGAATCGAGACATAAACTTGAGCAGTTTATACTTTTTGCTTTGCCTTTTACTGCTCAAATGATCAGATGCACAATTATGAAAGAAAGAAAGAAAAAAGCATTCTTTTTTTGCCCAGGCTTTTTTTTTCTCCCCCCCTTGGTCACGTACATGAGAGAAGTAGCTGCGATAAACAGATACTGAATCAGACTGAAAGTCTTTTTTTAAAAAAACACAAAAAAACCCACCCAAAACATTGCATGATAGTCTCTAAGCAGTTCCATCTGTCAAGCAGAAATTTTAGGCTAATAGCCTGTGGCGATCTCCCTCCGCAGTCCACTACCTGCCTTTGTCCTATTAAAATCTCTTTATTCTTCTTAAAAAGGCAAAAAAGGAGAGGAAAGGAAAACCTTGCAGACCAAAATCATCTGAGTGATGAAGCCCCTAATTTTGACCGCCTCTCTTTGATGTTGAGCAGTGGGTTCTTATTTAGAGAAAAAAAAAGGAAAGAGGAGTGTGAGAGAGGGAGAGGGGGAGAGACAGGGAGAGAGAGAGAGAGAGAGGAGAAGACAGTGCTTAGGAGCAGATGACTTTTCATCTCCACTTCACCTTGCCACTGGGTCTGTGAGAGATTGGTTCATTGTCAAGGAGATTTTTTTTTTTTTTTACCCATGATTCCATATGGTATGGACCGGGCTACATGTTGCCCAACATGCCAGTGCAAATGTTTTCTCAATTAGGTGTCTTATCTCCCGTGAGTTAGCATCAGATGAAGCTTGCTGACAGCATAATGGCAGGGAAAACCTCCGACGGCTCCATCAAATGGCAGCTCTGCTACGACATCTCGGCCAGAACTTGGTGGATGGTGAGTTGGCAGCTGGGCTGCCTTTTTTTTTTTTTTTTTTCCTTTTTTTTTTTTTTCCTCCCTTTTCTACTTTCCCTCCCTCTTTGACAAAATGTCCCAGACCTCACATTTATCAAATTAACATTTGATTTTTTCACACTGTTCAGTAGAGCAGCCTCACACTTGTCCCACTTGTGTGCTTTCCCCTGTGTAACAGGAGACCGTTAATGTGCACTACAGTTTCCAGAGGGAAGCTTTTTCAATTCTCCTAAAGGGGGAAAAGAAAAAAAAAGCCCTATGCAAAGAAGTAGTTTTGCAAAGCCTTATGCAGGGAAACTTGTCTCAGTGGGCTGCTTAATGCTCAGTTTGTTTTACTTTATCTGCCGCTTTCAAGCGTCCGTGTGCGTGTGCATTTTTTCCCATGCGGTATTTTGTAAAGAGGGGAGGTGGAAAGTTCAGTCCGTTACAAAGCAAGTTGCTTTCCTGTCAAAGCCTGGACCGGTGCGGGAGTGTCGTGGTGTAAAATCATCACGTGTGAGAGGAGCGTGTTTTGCGAGGTGCTGCCTTTCCTCGGAGACCCCGAGCTAACTTTTTCCCTCCGCTTGTTTACGTTAGAACAGGTTACCGGGTTGTGCTGACCTGGAGCCATGTGTTACAGATCCCGCAGAGTCTGGCTCTAGCTGCTTTTGGGCGCAATTAAAGTTTCCCTAAAAGTCCCAACGTGCTCCGTAGAACGAGTTAACTAGCATGTCATGGTCAGCCGGGCCAGACAACCTTTGACATCTTGAATCTATAAGAGGTATAGTGAGTTAGGAGGATGCACAATAGCCCATTGTGGCAGAAGATGCAAGTCCTGTTGTGAGGAAGAGAGTCCTCAAATCATTACTGCCCTCGTTAGCGTGTTGTCCGTTAGGGATTAATTCGTTAGCAGCGCATTTTTAGTTTTCTGTAATTATTATTCTTGTGGCAAGCGTGAATTCTTCCAGTGAGAGGAAAAGTTTGCTGCCAGGACAATGAATGTATTATCCGCTCCTAACTGGACCGTGAACCTCAGTTCATTTCACATAGATATCAGTTAAAAAAGGACTGGCGAGTGGAATTACAAAACAAGGCATGATCTCTTTCATTGTATGATACGCTGAAACAAGTCGGGGGCTTTCCCTCCCCTTCGCCGGCCCGGACCAATTTTGGTATCATTTGGAAAGTTTAAGACCTCTGAGGACTTGAAAGACTTTTAAAAGTGAGATCCGGAAGGTTTTTATTCTGCAGCGTGGTGGTGGCCATTGTGTATATCATGTGGCTTGTATTTAAAGGTGTTTGGGCTCGGGGTTTATCCGTTTTGTTTTGTCTAAACTCTTAATTTTTTTTAACCATCTATTAGAGGTTTGCCAGCGGTTGCCAGCGAAATGTAACATTGCAGCTTTCGGTTAATGGCAATAGGGAAGTCTAACCACTTTACTTATAGTACTGATTTTCCGATTAGACTTTCTGCCAGGGGAAGTTGGAGGGGGAAGGGGTATTTGCATGCACATAAACTGTTGATTATTCATGTGACTTTTTTTTTCTAGCTTGTTAAACCCCTGTAAATAAGGCTATTGATTCTTTGTTATCATTTTCAAAGCAAAGTTTTCAAGTACCTGTTTTAACCACATGATTTAGAGCATGCTGTGATTTTTTTTTTTTGCCTTATTCTAAGCCATTTGTGTATTTTATTACCACTTCTCTTTTATTGTCTATCGGCTGCTTTTATGATGAGGTACGTCCATGGTTTATTATTTCATAAGTATCCTCAAATGTTACTTAGCAGTTACTTACACCCTGTAGAAAGTGTCCGAGGAAGTTTCATTTCAGTCACATCTATTTCACACATGTTTTAGTACTGTGAATATAATATGTAATAATGCTGGAAACATTTAGTAATGCACTTGCCTAAAAATAAACAGTTTTATAACCACACATGCTGTTGTTTAGATTAAACATTGCAGAAAGTTCTCCTTAAACTTGAACGTCACACCATTTATTTTCTAAGAGAACAAAAAAAAAAACCCACCCCACTAAAATAGCCTTGTTTTGTAGAAGTTGCGCTAGCTGAAAGAGATGGTATTTTTAACTGAAATGAATAATTCAAGATCTTTACAATAGATGTGTTAATTGCAAATAATTTTCATACCAACTTTCAATTATTGATGGACTAAGAAGCAGTTTTTCATGCAGTCTATACATCTAAACCATGCAACAAAAAGTAGATATCTCTATTTCTTTTTACTCCCTAAACCTTCTCACATTTACCACATTCTTTTAATCAAAAGTAAGCTAGAGAGCAGATTTTAATGTTTTAAAGACAACAACAACAAAAAAAGCTTTTAAAATTACCTCATGCATCGTCTGGCTGCACAAAATCTCAGCTGCACAGTGCTAAACTTCAGTTTGGTACTGCCAGCATACAAAGAGATGAGTGAATACCCCTTGCACCCATATGGACTCAGCTGCCAGCACTGTGATATGCAATTTTGCTTTTTAATGAATCATAAACAATTTGTGCATCAAACGAGGGAGATTGTTTTCTTTCTGGAGTAGGTTCGAAATCCATTTTGAGCTCTAGCTGGGTACTGTACTGGAATATTATGCCCAAATTTAAAGGTTCTGTGTCATTTTGATGAAAAGACCTGTTATAATGAAAGAAACGGCTTTATAAAAGGCTGGGGGTAGTAATCTCTCTCTCTTTCTTTCTTTCTCTCTCTGTCTCTCAACCTCACACTCTCCCTCTTTCACTCCAGTCTATAGCATGTTTATAGCTAGCTGGAGATAATGGAGATTGGGTGATTGCATGATTAGGAAAATGAATGGATTTTAGCATTGGGCAAAGCAGCTTGCATTTTTTTGAAAGGTGCCTTTAAAATGCAGAGTTCTAATTTTGACCTTATTTTCTTTCATAGATAATCTTTATTAATGCTCCTTTAATGTGGTTTCCCTCATCACAGCTAGTTTTTCTCTCCAGCCATCTGATGGAATGGCTAATATATTTTATCTTACTTGCCAAAATAGCGCGAGGTCAAAGTAAAAGAAAAATGTTATTTATCTTTCTTGCAGACAGTTAGAAATGTTTCAAACTATTTCAGTAGAACCCACAGTATTTGTACATTTTGGCAATAATTGCATCTGTCACCACAGTTTTCAGGCTATCTTTTGACACCCAAATCTATTTTTTCTTACGCTTTAATCAAGTAAATGCAGCAACAGTTATTTTGGCTATATTGTAATGTGAGATTTTAGCAGAAAACTTCCTCCAAAATGCTGTAAATTTGTGTGAGAAGGAATCATATATCTTTAATATATGTGTAATAGCAAAGACTTTAAGGGGTGTAGCGGCCTGAAGATAGGAGATGATCATTTTTCCAACAAAATAAATTATTATTTCTTAATTATTGGCACTCCTTTGTCAAATTTACTGCTGTCATAGAGGCACTAAAGGGTTAGTCATAGAAAAGTTTCAGTACTGTCTTGCGTTTGTTACAAATATGTGCAGCTGTGCTACTCTTATAAACATTTATCTCAAGCTGATTATTTTAATTATTTGCTCTAGCAAGCCAATGTGATGTGATTATTCTATATGTTTAATAAGGGATTGTCTGTAAAATTCCTTTGCACATGGTTATTGAAATACACATGCAGCAAAGGTGTAAACTGGAAGAAAAATTCTCCATGACAGCGCAAAACTAAAGACCTTGGACCAAATTCTGCTTGGGGTTTACATCGCCATGAGCTTGGAGTCACTGCATTAAGAGGAGTGGAGCAACTCCAGGTTTACTTACCTGAGCTCCTGACAGCCAACTTTGCCCCATAGTTTGAGTTATCTCAGTCCAAAGTGTTTCAAACCCCAAACTGTTTTCCTTTGTGAAATATCTGAAGAAAATAGCCTTATTAATAAATTAGGAGCCATTCCAAATGACTCCATGTCCGAGTTAGCAAACTGCTGTTGCTGAATACGGCAGCTAACGCAGGTCTTCAGTCATTCTCCGAAATAATTTTGTTCTAGTTTTATTATCCAGTTATCACTCCATAGTTCAATGTATATGCCTTTATATTCTTTAGATGCCATACGTTTAAAAGCCAATTTATTAAAGATAGTCAGACTGGACTTGAAATGGTCATTTTGTTACTTGAGAGGTTTTTAACTCGCCGTCATTTTTTCCCTTAAGCTCTTGGTAAATACTTTTCTTTCACACATCTGTGCTCCATTTTCAGAAGGAATAGCTGAAATTGCTCAGGTGATTTATGCAGTAAAAAAAAAATATTTCAAAATGTTACTAGTATTCCCTTCTCTTAAAAATTAGTGGAATCCTCACCATAAATATCACTGTAAATGAGACTAAAGATAATGGCACATCTAATGAATATTTGATTTCATCATATGGAAAGCTAATTGTTACTATCAAAGCTAAAATAGTCCAAAGCATGAAACACTCGCAAGTAGTATTTCCTATTTAAATCCCTGAGCATATCTATGCATACTTGCATATATGTTCTCTCACCTAAGTTTATCCTGGTGATCCCCACATGCTGTGGAACCATTTGTGGCTGTGACAATTTGTGCTTCCTACTTATAATTATCTGTATATCAGAAATCATACAGGTATTACTAATTATCCTGCTCCTGCCTCTATAAAAATAGTGTTGTGTACCATTGCAGAATGGGTTTTCTTTGTTTTGTGCAGTAACTCTCATGTGCTCATACACTGCTGTATAAATTCTTTTGATAAAATCATTCTTTCTCAGAGTTGCTGAACTCCATATATAACTATTTAATTTGAACATATGTATTCAGTGCATGGCTATACATACTTTATAGTATCTTCATTTTCTATATGTGGCCTGCTTTTCCCTACAAGGATTTGCCTTAGTTGTTTTCTACTCTTTTCCTTCACCTGTCCTGAATATTGCCATGAATGTTTCTAATTTAAAGCCAGAGGACTCAGTGGCTGATTAGAAGACAGGAAATTGGAGGATTAAACTGTCTGGTTGAACTTCCCTTACTTATCAGTACTGTGTAACTTACACTGGATTATAAATTCATTGGGACAATTTCTACAATGTATCAGTACTTCTGTTTTCTTAGTCTTTATTTTTCTGGAGAAAATACGGGTAGTTTGTGGCTAAAAACAAATACTTTTCAATAACACCAAAGCACTGGAGGCTTAAATTCAATTTGTATAAATGTTTTCAGATATGAGAATCCATTCAATTTTAAATCATGCAGGTCTATAATATATATTTTAAATTAACTTCAGTATGTAAACAACCAAGCAACAGATACTTTGGGGGGGGGGGGAAATGACATCATTTTAGTAAGAGGAGAATGCACCATGTTAACCCTTGTTCCACCCTCTTCGCCTCGGAAACTTTGCCATTTGCTGTAACCCAATGGTGTAGCTATAGGACACTCTGAGTAAGGGCTAGAGGGAAAAGCCAGTTCATCCAAAAAACTTTGTCTGAACTCCTAATGCTACCCTTTGAGAGGTACTTTTTTGCTACCCTGGGAGCCAGCGATCCGATGTCTTTGCTCAGTATTTACGGGCTGGAAGGGTGTTGTGCAGATAGCTGCGTAACTAGGAGGATAATGAAGAAGAGCACAGCCTTGTACCCTTAAGGGCCAGCTCATTCTCACTGTTGATGTCTGTGTTTTATTTCCAGAGCTTGTTGTGGCCGGTCATTATGAAATTGTTGTAATAGTTGGAAAAAGCAAGTAATAGGAGGGTCTATCTTGTGAAGGATAAATAAGAGAACTCCTAATCTCAATCCATTTTATACCTAAGGTATAAGGCAAAAGAACCAAAAAAATAAGCAGTGCCTGAGAGGTCTGATACCTTGATCTGAATCTGAAGGCTGTGAGACTAATCATATACTGGATCTTCAAATCGATTGCGATGTCTGTGATGGTTTCTGGCCATCTGATCCTGCCCTTCACTAATACTGGGTGTAATTAAAAATGGAGGTGAAAATAAAAGAATACTCTGAAACTTTTTGCTGGCAAAGCCCCAGTAGTTTCTGTATGAACAAAAAACCAACCTGAAACTTTCTGTAACTCAGGAAGTAAATATTTGTTTCCTCTACCTTTATAGGAAAGAAAGAAGGTAAAGTTTTTGGTTTATCAGAAGATTCCCTGTGTTTTAATCCCAGTGTGAAAAGAATCCCGCTGTGCTGCTAGAAGTATGCTTCACTTCTCTCCCTCAGATGTGGTCACTGACACTGATTAATATTTAAAGATGATTTTAGGATGAATCAAGTTATTTCTTTGTTGATATTTGAAGTCAAATATGCTGCTTCATAATAGCATGTTGTGGATTGATAATATCTTTGTTATTTCCATTAATGTCAGTAGAAATTTCTCTTTCGCAAATACTGCAGGTAATAATTACAGGACCCATTGCAAATGCTGGACCTCCTTGTACATGTACATGCACACTTTATGTACGCAATATGCTTATGCATTATCCACCCAGGAAAAGCAGAGGCCCTGCTAGACTCCCAAGAAATGCAACTGATCTCAGAGCAGCAGGAGCTGGTCTGATGGAGGTGTCTTCAGAGCAGGAGCTGTATAAGCCTGCAAGAGCTCTTTTGCAAAAGGTTTTAGAACTTCTATTGACTATGATGAAGATTTCTGGATCTATTTTCCATAGAGTAGATTATGGAAGAGTAATTTTCAATAAGATAAAAGTCATTAGATTAAATAGATGTGTTGGCTAATGGGGTGAGATTCAAAATATTTTGCCTGTACAAGCATGTCTGTTGTTCTTTGGTGGTTGTTTTTTTTCAAGAGGCTGTGAAATGCAAAGTTAGCAATACAAGTAGATATGGGTGGAAGTGTTGGATAGTACAGATGGCACTATAAGCTTGTAGACTTTTTACTACCAATAATTGCAATGCCCTTTCTTTCAAAGGAGTGCAGGTTGCCCTTGATGTACGCAAACAGCCATATTAATTTCGCAACCCAATTGGAATCGCACACACGGATTGAGGTTGTCAATAGGAGCAGTGTGGAAATTAAGAGCACAAATAGTGTTCACAAATAGGCCTTTCTGCCTTAAATGTGACTAACGGAAGAGACACAGGGTGTATCTGGTCACTTAACAGTACTTCCATAACTTAGCTGTGAGGAAATTAGTGGGGAGATTTTCCATGTTTTAGTTTAAATCCAGAATCCAGTTAGGCTGGAGAAAATGGGCCTGATTCTGCATGGAAATATTTTAATAAGTATTCCTCTTTAGTGAAGAAAATAGAAAGTAGGGCATGGCTTATTGGTTTACATCAAGGAAATATGAAGAGTAGCCCAACGTGACCCGTATTAACATTTCATGTTCAATAAGAAAGGGTGTCCCATTAGATTGTTCACTCATTCAGCGTTTATATTTGCTCTTGGGAACACGTAAAAGCAACACATGTACTTCTGTTTGTCAGTGTGTTTTTTGCTTTACCAGAAACTTTTTTTGTGATACTATTTAAAAGAATAGGTTAAGAAGAAGAATAGGTTAAATGTGGTTTAGGACAGTTACTGCAGGAGAAATCACTAGGGTTTCCACAAGAGCACAAACAGAACAAATTCTCAAGGGCTGTAAGCAAATACAAGTAAAACTCAAATTTACTCAAGCTCTGCAGCTAATGAGGACTTGCAGTTTAGACAAACTGCAATGCACATAAGCATTGTGTTAAGACTTCTACGAAGATAGGCTGAGCAAGTTGGGGCTGTTCAGCCTGGAGAAGAGAAAGCTGCATGGAGACCTCACAGCAGCCTTCCAGTATCTGAAGGGGGGCTGAATAGGGATGGTGGGGAGGGACTTTTCATTAGGGACTGTAGTGAGAGGACAAGGGGTAATGGGTTCAAACTTAAACAGGGGAAGTTTAGATTGAAAATGAGGAAAAAGTTCTTTACTGTAAGTGTAGTGAGGCACTGGAATGGGTTGCCCAGGGAAGTTGTGAATGCTCCATCACTGGCGGTGTTCAAGGATGGGTTGGACATAGCCTTGGATGGCATAGTTTAGTGGGAGGTGTCCCTGCCCATGGCAGGGGGGTTGGAACTGGATGATCTTAAGGTCCTTTCCAAACTTAAGTATTCTATGATTCTATGACTTGTTGCTTCCTCTCCTTTTATCTTGATTTCCTAAGGAAATGAAGCTTAAAAGGTGAG
>JARCZZ010012664.1:13386-27762 GCA_030323915.1 Brotogeris chrysoptera | reverse complement strand
GGGAGAGACTCTTCATTAGGGACTGTAGTGATAGGACAAGGGGTAATGGGTTCAAACTTAAACAGGGGAAGTTTAGACTGCATGTAAGGAAGAAGTTTTTTACTGTGAGGGTGGTGAGGCAGTGGAATGGGTTGCCCAAGGAAGTTGTGAATCCTCCATTCCTGGCAATGTTTAAGGCCAAGCTGGACAAAGCCTTGGGTGAAATGGGTTAGTGTGAGGTGTCCCTGCCTATAGCAGGGGTGTTGGAACTAGATGATCTTAAGGTCCTTTCCAACCCTAACTATTCTATGAACCCAGTCATAGGAGGAGGCGCATAGGGAGGAGGGGGAGCTGGGAGGAAGCAGGGACAGGACACATGACCCAAACTGACCAAAGAGGTTATTCCATACCATAGCGCGTCATGTCCAGGATGTGAACACGGAGAGCAGAGACCCAGAAGGGTGTGCTGGTGGTGGTGGACTGGGGGTGCACGGCGTGGTCAGGTTTTTGGTAGTGGAGGGTTCGCTGCTGGGGGATGCACTGTCTGGGTCGGGCTTGGTGAGCAGTTGTATTCTTTTTCCTTGTATTTCTCTTGTATTATTATTGGTTGTAGCAGTAGTGATTTGTGTTATACTTTAGTTACTAAACTGTTCTTATCTCAACCTGTGCGAGTTGCATTTTTTTTCGATTCTCCTCCCCATCCCACAGGGACTGGGGGAAGAAAGAGGGGAGGGAGTGACTGAGTAAAACTTCGTGAGTTTTAGAGGCTTAAATCACGACAAGAACTCTTTCCTTATATCTAACTGGAATTTCCCTTGTTTAAGTTTAAACCCATTGCCCCTTGTCCTGTTGCTGAAGTCCCTGATGATGAGCCCCTCCTCAGCATCCCTGTAGGCCCCTTTCAGATGCTGGAAGGCTGCTCTGAGGTCTTCACTCAGCCTTCTCCAGGCTGAACAGCTCCAACTTCCTAGGTCTGTCTTCATACAGGAATTTCTCCAGCACCCTGATCATCCTTGTGGCATGAAAGCATTTATTTTCCTGTCTGTTTAAAATCTCAACACATGAATGAAATTTTCTTCCCCATGGCACACAGGAGGTGAGTGCCAAAGTCCTCTGCTCCCAGCACCAGCTGTAACTACGTTACAGCGCTGTTGTGCTAAATATGCTTGAAGTTTTTTTGAGAACTAGTCTTATGCAATTGCTCTTATTAACATATAAAGTTTATGAATTAGCAAAGGGTGTAACCTTCAGAATCTTATTAGATCTGAAACTTGAATCATCTGGACAATTGTTTAGCCAAACTGCATGCACAGCACATGATTCTTGTTGAATGGGCTCTAAAACAGTATCTGTCATTGAAGCTAAGGTGAATTCAATTAGCTCCATGTCTCACCATGTTGCAGCAAAAGCAGCTGAGCAACCTTCTACAATTGCATTTTCCAAAAACAGAAACCACTTCTTAGGAAAGTGGCTCCTCAAGGTGTCAGGACAAATCAGCAGATGGTTAGAGGTCTGACATGACCATGACATTCTGTTCCCATTAGTCAGGGACAAAATTTCTGTTGACTTCAGTGAAGAGAGAACTTCCTCCTGAAAATCATCACTTCCAAATATCAAAAGACATTCATTTTCTGCAAATATTACTGTACTATTTGATTAAAAATACCTGCATTTTGCAGTCTGTAGTTTCAGATATAGAATAATAATGAATGAGGTTTGCTGAATATTAACAGGCAAGGAAGCAGTTTTTCTGTACACAATTTTAATATATTGGTCAGCAAGTTCTGTCATTAATGCTGAAAAGAGATAAGCTTAGGATTTTATCTTCACATACAGACAGTATTGCACCCTTACAATAGCATGTGCAGGAAGTTAATTGGAAGCTAGTAATGTATTTCCTTTGTGCTGCCCTGCTGTAAAGTGAAAAACGTATAATGTAAACGAAAACAGTACTGAAGGTACGGCAGCAAATTGCACATTATTCCAATGAGGAAAGCAAAGATCAGAATTCTCTGGCTTCCATTTCTTTTCCTGACTACCCAGAGAAAGAGAGTAGAGCTCCAAAGCATACTTATTTATCAGGATAAAGAAACAGGTCCCAAACAGTGAGGAGACAGGAAAATGCAGTATAGTGTAGAAAATTCAGCATCACTGCAAATACTAGGAAAAAATTATTCCACAAATAAGTAGCCCCTTTTCAACTAAGAATAATCTCTGTAACACTGAAAAAATTGTTAATGATTTCACCTATTTACCTATAGCTGTATTGAGAATGCTTTTTATTGCAAAATGAACGTTACTAAGCAGATAATGTAATAAATGACAGAGCCTTTTTAGCAGAAGTAGTATACTGTGTCTGGCCTTGCTCCAGATTTCCTATCCCTTTTTTGTCAAATATCAGATATTTCCATTTTAGAGCATTTTATATTTACTTAAAAAATATTTAAATCCTCTGGTTTAAACAAAATCCAGAAGCAAGATTTCCCCTTAGTGAAGCCATGCTGACTGTTACTAACCACCTTATTGTTTTTCATGTGCCTTAGCATGCCTTCCAGGAGAATCTGCTCCAAGATTTTGCCAGGTACAGAGGTGAGACTGACTGGTCTGTAGTTCCCCAGCTCATCCATTTTCCCCTTCTTGAAAATGGGGGTCAAATTCGCTTTTTCCCCTCATTGGGAACTTTACCTGACTGCCATGATTTTTCAAATATGAGAGACAGTGGCTTAGCAACTTCATTTGGCAGCTCCTTCAGGACCCACAGATGGACTTCATCCGGTCCCGCGGACTTGTGTATCTTCAGGTTCTTAAGATGGTTTCAAACCAGATCCTCTTCTACAGTGGGCCCAGCGTCTTCATTCTCACAGTCCCTGCATCTGCCTTCCGAGATTGGGGTGGTGTGATCAGGGTACTTGCCAGTGAAGACAAAGAAGTCATTAGGAACCTCAGCCTTCTTCAAATCCAGGTTAGCCAGTTCTCCCAATAGCTTCCAGAGAGGGCCTACATTGCCCTAATCTGTCTTTGTTTGCTACATACTTATAGAAGCCCTTCCTGTTAACTTTTACATCCCTGCCCAGACTCAATTCTAACTGGGCCCCAGCTTCCTTGACAGCGTGCTTGTATTCTTCCCAGGCTGCCTCTCTTCGCTTCCACCTTTTAAAAGCCTCTTTTTTCCTTCTGAGTTTTCTCATCAACTCCTTATCCATCTATAGAGGCCTCCTGGCCTTCTTATTGCATTTCCTTCTAGTTGGGATGCAATACTCCTGAGCTTGTACTAGGTGATACTTGAATACGAACCAACAGCCTGGGCACCCCTGCCCTCTAGGTCTATATTCCATGGAACCTTGTTAAGCAGGTTCCTGAAGAGGCCAAAGTCTGCTCTCTTGAAGTCCAGGGCAGTGAGCTTGCTGTGTGCCCTTCTCACTGTCCTAAGGATCTTGAATTTGACCATCTCATGATTGCTACAGCCAAGGCTGCCCTGGAGCATCAAATTCTCAATCAGCCCTTCCCTGTTGGTGAGAACGAGGTCAAGCATGGAACTTCTTTTTGGCTTCTCTATTATTTGCAAGAGGAAGTGGTCTTCCACTCAAAGAAGGAACCTCCTGGATTGCTTGTGCCAGGCCATACTGTCCCTCCAACAGATATCAGGATGGTTGAAAGTCCCTCATGAGGACAAGGGCCCATGAGCCCTTAGTTAACCTTAATTAATGGTGCACTGCATGAAATGACTGGTTTAGAAAATTACAATCAGCTAATATTTTGATAGAAAAACCAAACCTAAACCTACAAAAATATGTGTCTTATTAAAAAATTGATCTCTAGCAGTAAAATTTAATGGATGGACAATGCTATGTAAAATCTAAAACATAGGAATGTCTGTATTTTAGTATACACTGCCAAATTGTATTAATGTATCTTTAAGACAGCCAAAAAGGGAACATGTCAAGCTGGATATTAAGACTGTTGAGAAAGACATGCATTTTGTTTAAAAGCCCTATAACATTTATGGAGTGACAAGAGACAGTTAATATTATTTTGAAATACTGGCATAAATTGTGAGTATTAATTTGTAGGGCAATATACCTAACTGATGTAAGTAGTAAATGTCTTCCTTCAGCTCTATAGTAATGTTATTCAGCTACGGGGGTTTAACACTTACCTTAAATTGACTTGTTTCTGGCAAGGTAAGAAATTCTTTTGGAATCACATACAGCTTATTTCTCCTGTCCTTTAAATCATTGTAATTTTCTACTCAACATCAGCATAAAAAGCTTTGCCACTGTTGCTATGGGAATGTCATGCTTCTCTCCATTACACTGTTCCCCCAAAACCCCTGACTTACGTGCATCCTTCAGCAATGTGTTTGTACTTTCTCGCATACGCAGTCAACATGCATACAGTAAAGAAAGGCATAAAATACATGCTGAATGTCAAAATGCTAAATTGGTTCCAGTAAGGCCATCAGAACAGAAAAGGGTGCACTGAAAATATTTACTCTATCCCCAAGCCAAAATCACTCCTGAGGGGTCAACTAGAAATGAAGAAGCAGTAATCTGAAAACAAATCTCCTGCAGCACTGGAAAAGTGAGGGCTGTCACAGAGCCTTGTGACACAGGTGATTTCTTGTTATCCTTCAGAGATCATGATTTTTAATTCAAATTATTTTTATATTTTTGATTCATTTTTTATCCTTGTAGACTGCATAGTAAATGAAGTGTCTGTAGATTGTTATTCAGTCCAAACAAAATTTCAGCAAATTAAGTTTAGATCTTATTGATACAACATTCAGAAACCTTTACAAGAATTATTGATTAACCCTCCAAATATACCTTGAAACACGTTAGAACTTTCCCGTTAATTTTAGAGCTGGGAAAAACAAGCCTGTGGTTAAATGGCTCACCCTATATCTGGCAGTAAGTCACTGTCAGGAATGGAAGATGGGAATTGCAGTTCCAGTTCTGAGATCATAATGGTCTGCAAATTATTGTCTTGCAATTCTGTTTCATGTATGCTGTTAATTGTACTATCCATAAAGGGATTTGGAGACAAGTGATAAAAATACATTTGAGAGCAAAGACTCTAGACACTTACTAATGTAAAATGTTTTACAGCAGGCACATCAAACTTAAAGCTGCCACTTATAGTCACATTCATATAGGTTTCGAGGATCACCCTTTCCTATTGAGGATGCTTAAAGAGTAGCTGTTTCTATTATTTTTTCATATAGCTATAGTCATATCACTACTTTCTATGTCTGTCTCACTCCCAGAGGCCTTCGTAACTATCCCTAAATGATTTGGATGAAGTTTCTCAATATTAATATTAATACCTAACTGTGAACATCAAACTCTTTAATTGCTTTCATAGTGAATACTTGATGTGTCTGAGTGCACATTCCTTACTTAAAGCTGTAGCTCCATTAGTAGTGACAATTATAGTACACTTCCACATATAAATCCCTGATTTTAATATACTTAAGGAGTGCAAGATATGAGTAACTAATTATTTTATAGACATGGAAAGTGGGGAGAAACATAAAAGGAAAATATAAATACACAGAGATGAACTGGGAAATGGTTGGCTGCAAAATGCAAGTTCTTTTTAGCAGAGAATATATTCTCTTTTTCAAATTTACCTTTTCATTTTACATTTCTTTGGCTTGAAATCTCTCTAGCATGATTTCTGGGTAGTAGCCAGAATTTCCTCTTTCTGAAGTGCAAGCTGAACTGAAATCCATTACTTTATCATTTTCCATTAGAGTAGCTCTATTTCTTTTATGGCTTTACAAACCCTGCACTGCAAACTACACAAGCTTGCAAAAGTCATTGCTTCTTCAGAAAATGCCTCCCATTTAGAGTCACCTCCATCAGCTTTTTCAGAAGTAAATTCACAGGCAGAAACCAAGAGGCCTTTACCTCCCTGCCTTTTTAACTCTGCTGTGTGCAGTGCATGCACTGTGAGTCATACGATGGGGAGGGCAGAAGAGCCATTTCTGGTTCAACGCCACTGTGGCTGCCCTCCACCTAAATGGTCTATTCCTGAAAGTAATTTATATGGATTTTCTGTGTCCACTCAATCTTAACTGGCCTTATTTCCAATAAATCTCAAATCCAAGGAGAAAATCAGACTTCTAAGTCACACTGCAGATCTTTCATCTTCAAAGAAGATCTGAGGTCTGTTTTAAGAATCAGTCTCTTTCTGTGCACTTAGTACAGTAATTAGAATCATAGAATCATAGAACAGTTAAGGTTGGAAAGGACCTTAAGGTCATTTAGTTCCAAACCCCTGCCATGGGCAGGGACACCTCACACTAGACAAAGGGGTGCCCAGGGAAGTTGTGAATGTTCCATCCCTGGTGGTGCCCAAGGCGAGTCTGGACAGAGCCTTGGGTGACATGGTTTAGTGTGAGGTGTGAGAATTCTATGATTCTATAATTTTGCTCAAGGCTCTGTCCAACCTGGCCTTGAACACTGCCATTCACAATTTCTTCAGGCAACCTGTTCCAGTGCCTCACCACCCACACAGTAAAGTTTTTCCTTATATTTGATCTAAACTTCCCCTGTTTAAGTTTATACCCATTACCCCTTGTCTTATCACTACAGACCCTAATGAAGAGTCCTCCAGCATCCCTATATGCCCCCTTCAGATATTGGAAGGCTGCTATGAGGTCTCCACACAGTCTTCTCCAGACTGAACAGCCCCAACTTTCTCAGCCTGTCTTCATACAGGAGGTGCTCCAGCCCCCGATCATCCTCATGACACTTCTCTGAACTTGTTCCAGCAGCTCCACATCCTTCTTATGCTGGGGACACCAGAACTGCACAGAGTACTCCAAGTGGGGTCTCATGAGATTCAGAGGTCAAAGCTCTCATTCAGCCTTGGGAATATCGAATTTAAAATCTTATCTCTTCCATCTCCCCAGAACCCTAACCACCATGTAAAACGTGTTGTATGAAGATATTACCTAAGTTTCCCTGGAGTCTGCTGGTCATACAGGTAACTAATAACTGTCAGCCTAAGGGAGAAATGCATAAATAACACAATTCCTTATCCTGGTATTTAGGGTATTTATCTTTCAAAAACTTAAGCTAATTTAATAGCTTAAAAGTTGAGGTTTAGGATGTTAATAGCTGAAAGTCAGAGATTTAGGCACAACTATTTTTTGTTTAGACATTTTTAGATGATTTAGGCATGATTTAGATGATTTAGGCATGATTTAGGCATTTTTTAGATGCCTAAATCACTTCCCTATTTCCATTATTCTTTAATTCCAATTTTACGTTTTGTTCAACGTTACTTCATATTCGGATTTGTGCCACTTTATGTATACTACTTTCATCACTGGGAAAACATTCCTTCCAGTACTTTACTTACGAGTACTTTGAGATATTCTCAACATGACTCGATTACTCTCCCAGTAGTCAGTAGCAAAGCTTTGGCATTAGCAGAACTAAGCCATGAGAAGTTCTCGTTTGCAAGTTATTATTACAGCACTGAGTTTTTATTAAAATATCTTGAATCATGACATAATACATGGTGCTGCAACTGTCTAAACTTTATCTCAGAAAAGATTGTGTGGGAATTTTTCTGAAAACAGCCCTTTTCTCAAGGCTTCTGCAATGGTAGCTGTCTTTAGAGCCTCTCTCAGGCTGTGGGATATCCAGTTTAGAATATTTGCATGGAGACAAGTATCCAGCACCACCTGCAGTATCTCAAATTCAACCTCAAATATAATCTTCCAAATAAAATTATGCATTTTCCTTACAGTTTTGTAATGGTAAGTAGGTCACATGGAATTATGATTGTAAATGTTTTCTGTGGTAATAAATGATAATCACATATATATACATGTGATTTGTGTGTTCTCCAAAGTGACATGAGAGCTAAGTCACATTCTCCCTTCTGAAGAATTTATATTCTGACAAAAGCCAAACATCTGCAGAACAAAACAAAGGATGACTGATTAGGTGAAATAAAGTCTGTGGTTTGCTAACTATTGGCTTTTTCCTTCAAAGTTCCAAATGCCTCTTCAGAAATCAATGGCAATGGGGATCCCACAGGATATTCTTACTGTCTTTTAGGAACCATACCTAAAAAAAAAAGTGGCAGGAGAGAGTTCTGGCTTTTTAATGAAGCCAAATCCCTCTGATTTTTTAAATCATATGTGTCCTGGGAAAGACACAGCTATTAAATATAAACTAGTTCCCTTTTAGTCATCTGTTTACTTGGTATGATACTAACTTTGTGCTTACAAAGTGTATCTTTCCTTATGCTTTTCTATTAACCTTCTCTCCTTATGCTTTTCTGTTCACCTAGATATACTTCCATCTCACTAGCAAACATACTGAATATGTTCTCTGCCTGTAGGGAAGAAGAAAAAGAAATGTTGCCTTATATATCAAAGTGCTTCTATAATTTCTCTCAGGCCATATTACAGAGAAATAGAAAACTTGTTATGATACCCAAGTTAAACAGAGCTTTGAGTTGAATTTGCCTCAACCTTCTCATTAGGATCACTACGAAAAGAAATCCCAAGTAATTTAAAATGCACTCTCTGCACAAGTTTAATTCTGGTAAAAAAGTTAGGATACCTAACATTTTAAACAGAGGAAACTCAAAGTGACGAAGGGAGAAAGAACAGAAATAGAATGGAGTTATGAGGAACCCTCCCTAGCCAATTGCTTTCTTGCAAACAAATAATTCTTCCAGGTAATTTTTGATACAGAAGATAAAGAAATAACTAAATGTGAGGTAATTGCAATTTCCATCAGGACAAACTGGTCAACAACTGGTCAACTGGTCAACAATGCCCATGAGAACAGAGTTTGCCTAAAAAAAACAAATAAAGTGAAAGGAATTCATGACATTAAACATGGGAGGAAAATAAAGACAAAATAACAAAAATAGATTTTAGAAAAGCTGTTTTAAAAAAGAACCTTGAAAGTCAGCAAAGGTGAAAGAAAAAAAAGAGAGAAAGCAAGAAAACAGGAGTTTAATTTAAGTAAGTTTAAGTGCGAACTGCTTAATTTCAGAGGAAAGACAGAAAGTACAGAGAAAGGTTGACATTCAAAAACAAGAAACCATTATGTAAGAAGTTTAAATTAAACCCCATTTATTAAACACGTATGTGGAAGAATTTTTTTAAGTTTATAAGAAAATCACAAGTACCAGGATAAGAATGACATGGAAGTAGAAAGGACTGTTGACATTAGCAAGAAATTTTTCTGCAAGTACATTTCTAAATAAGAAGAGAGAAGGATCACCTCAAATAATATTTATAACCATACAGTGATAAAAAAACATTACTTTCTGTAAAGCGGTAGTCAAATAAAAGTCTGTGAATTCAGCATATTAAAAGGAATGCATTTTTTAATTAAGAAAGCTTTTTAGCTTTGTATATAGTTTCAAAACTGGTAACAAAATTTGGGGAATTGAGTTCTAGCTACATAATGGAAAAATCATTCTACCTAAACTTTTCACTTGGTGACCATTAATTTTATATTCCTCATTTCACATATTTTTAGTTAAAAGCTGTGATTTTTCACTCTAATATTTTCAGCTACAATAGTAACTATTAGAGCTGTGCTATATTTAAATAGAGTGCCATATGACTTAACATATGCTGGCTTAAATCAGATTTAGATATTCAAAACTGGCATCTAAAAAACAACTGATGCTTCTGTGTGTCATGCCTCTGTGTCCAGATTCCCCATATGTCAAAGAAGAATTACAAGTCTTCATATTAAAAAGCTGCTGGGTGAAAAATAAATAAATAAATAAATAAATTGGTGTCTGTGAAGCACTTGCATATTTTAGGAAGGACTGCTACAGAAAAGCTCTGGGCAATAGGGAAAATTATCATTTCTGTCTTCAGTGTAGTAAAGATAACATGGGACCATATCAATATCTGTTCATTAGCTGTGCAATAAATGAGACTGAGCCTGGAGGAAGGCTATGCTCTAATGTATACACAAAGGTCAAAAAGTGCAAGCAACCTTCACAATAATATTTCACAACATTATATTGCACAGTCAAACTCTCCAAAACTTTTAACATGGCTTTTTATATTTAATAATTATCTACATAAGCAGAAAATACCAAACAAGATTATGTAAATTCTAGCGCTATCCAAATAATAATGATCCTGTGGTATTAAGAGCCAAAGAGACCGCTTATGTCATTCAAGTGTATTTCACCTTTTGGCATGACGCTGTTGTGTTCTCCCAAGCAATACTTTGGATATCTGTGAAATTATTCTTGTTAGTGAAGTAAACACACCTGTGCTCCAGAGATTTAATTAAAAACCTGAAGAAAAACTGAGATGGGGATAAACCATAAGCAATTCTCAGTATTTTTCAACTGAAACTGTTGCTCCTGATTTTGGAGAGAATGTCCTAAGGGAAGCAAAATATCCAAGGAAAAGAATCTCAGTTGTCGTGTACTAAGGTATATAAGATTGACACCAGAACGATAGAAAATATGGAGGAATTTGATGATGTAGCTTATTGTTTAAAGGTATCTGTAAAGTAGTCCAGCAAAATATAGTTTCTTTTTCATGGACTGTTTAAATTCTTTGCTTTTGAAAGCTGTGATACGAGAATATTCATGGATTTAGAAGGGTGTTTGGATACTACAACCTAAACAACTAAAAGAGATAGGTGTTTGGACAGTCAGTTTCTCCAGAACAGTGCTAATCCTAGGCATGATCCAGTTTAAGTATTATAATGGATGCTTAAATGGGTCCAGCAGTGGAGCATAGAGTTTTATAAATCATTGTCTTAGTCTTGCTTACCTAAATCCTCCTTAAGCCTCATTTTAGCTGCATGGTCGTTTTGATCTTCCTCAAAGTACTGTAACAGGCATCAAGTCTCATTACTATTATTTCATCAAGTAAACTTATATAAACACAGATTTGGATGAAAGCAACCTCTATTCAGATATGATCAACATGATCTAGCACTTGTAATTTGACTAGACCTCTGCGCTATTTTAACCATAGAAGTAAACCATAAAATATAGAGAAAGGGGATGTTGGGGGGCGTATGGGCTCATGTCATGGATTATATAAAGATGTCTTTTTGATAGCCTTTCTATCAAAGAATTTGTCAGCCTCAAAAAAAAAAAAAATCCTGTTAATTTTATGCTGCAAAGATTTTCTGTTTCAAATGATGCCTTCGATTTAAATTCAGTAGTTATACACACAGTCATACCCCTATAACTATCTTGATATATGTCTATATGTTGGGGAAAAAATATTAAAAAAAAAAAAAAAACCAAAAAGAAAAGCAAAAGATGGCATTAGGATTTCTTTCAGTCATCTTCATCTTTGAAAATGACCCAAAATGGTAGGGAAAGCGCATCTCAAAGATCCAGATTGTGAATTAGTGTGGCTGCATTTTAGGGTAAAGAGGCATATTGATTATCACCTTAACTTGAAGTGGCTTTTGTCTGTTGTAGCTTGAACACAGAGATTTCATCCTTGTTTTAAATCAAACACAGTGTGCTGGACACTATCATGTCAAGGCACGATTGCAGTGAGAGTCACTTGGCTAAAACCACTCCAATTTCTTAATATACTTAGCTAAAAATGCAGACACTTAACATTTCTCGTTCAAAAGAAAATTATCTTTGTTTAGTTTCTTTTGGCATTCACCCTATTCTTAATATGTGATTTTTTCACCAATTTTTCTCTTTCTATGCAAAAACATTTGAAGTATCCCAGTTGTGTCATCCTCATTAACTTTCAGTGTTAGCTATCTTCATGAATTTTTGAGAGTATTTGTAGCAGAGCATTCTATTCATGTATGAGTAAGGATGACAAAGTCTGGTTCACTATCATCAGAAAAGTGCGGGCTAGAAGATTACAGACTTCTGAATTACCTCTTCTATGTAATGAGGAAAATGAAGCAGACTATCCATTTAAATTGAACTGCATTAGTTTAGAATCAAATTCTTTCTTTTTTTTTTTTGTATTTTTAATTTTGAAGAAATTATCTCATTTCAAATTCTCAGTTGACCTGTATGATACATAATATTTTAAGTCTAAGTTATTGGAAACCATAGTCAGTAATGAAATAAATTATGTGAAGTTAATATCCAATTAGTTTAAGTTAAGCAGAAGTCACAGACCAGAAAATATTAAGAATGGTGAAGAATTACGAAAATGGCTTAGAAAGTACAGAACAAAACTACCACTTAAAAGAAGTTACAGAATATGTTTTTACATGTTATATTGCAATTATGTGTTCTGAATAAAAAGTGATTTCAAACTTGGGAAAACAGAGAAGGCAGAGGGTTGAAGGTATGAAAATGTAGCAGACCTACAGAGTAGAAATGACAAAGAAAAAAGACTGGTTTAGGAAATTGTAAACTTTAATATTGCTTTTCCATTTTTCTATATGCTCTAAGTGCGTTACTTCTGTGAGTTTTCATTATTCTGTTTTTCTAGAGAAAAGAATATTGCCGATCAACAGTTTTAATATATGTTTCAGACAAATAAGCATTAGTCTTAAATTCCTTGAACTTTCAGTACTTATGAAAACTTAATGAATACTTTTTAATTACCAAAAAGTTTAAAGTAAGTACCAGTACATAGCCCAGAAAAAAATATTTTTAAAAAAACCCACATATACAAAAACAATGGAGGGTTGGTTTTTTTTCTTCTCTTTGATCTGCTTTCCCTTTATAATTAATTGCAATCATGAAACCCCAGAGAACAGAAAAATCTTCATTTTTAGCATTCATAGGAAATAGGAAAGAGTTGAATCGTTGATTAATGTTAAAAAGGACTACCCAAATGTGTTATTATAATCACAAAACAGAACTGATTTGATCCTCTTGGGTTCAAATAAATGTTAAGTCTTTGTCTTTTAATATTACATTAGCAGCAGGAGCCCTTTTATTAGGAAAATATCAAAACTGATGTAGTCTCTGATTTCCAATGGCAATTATTGTTGGTACAAAAATAATATTTACAGTATGGAAAATATTGCACCTCATTCGATTTGCATGGTTTAAAATTACTCATATTAGCATATTTTAAGAAACTGATTAATTACAGTGTTTCAGTGGATGATCATTTGCATATGAGAGAGAGTATCATCTATGCAAAGGGAGGAAAGTTCTTAAAAGTTACTTTCAGTTGTGAGGAAGTGCTTTAGTATTTGAAATGCAGACAAATTAGATCACTGAATGCCTTGTTGGATAAATGTATGTAAATTAAATCCTTTTTCTCATACTGTATACATGGACTGAACTACATCAGACTCACAACGTACAGTCATCCTGACTACTAAGCAACAAGTAGTGACTTTAAATAAAAAGTGAAGCAATTATTTTTGCCATACCCACCAGAGTTGCAATAAAACTTCCCACTAAGCAGCTGCTTGTGTTTTTGGTTTGGTTTTTTTTTTTTTTCTCCCTCCCATCTCTCTTTTTGCCCTTTATAAGTTATCTATGTGAAAGATTGAAATTTGTCATCATTACATGGATAGCAGAGAAAACTTTTCAACTTTTTTCAGGTGATTCATTTCTTTTTTATAGCAAGTTTGGAACCACTGCAGATTTATCCTATAGGATTCCCTAAATGCAGTACAGTCAAAGATAAACTGGTGAAATGTAGAAGTAGCATAACTTCAAAAGAAATTTTCATAGAGGATGGCTCTGAAAGGAATTTCAAGAGATAATCTAGTTCATCCTTTTCAAAGCAAAACCACCTATGCATATATTGTTCTTCACAGATATTTAACTAACCCGTTCTCTGACAAATGAGACTAGTTTAGGGTTGTAATTTTGTTACTTCAATCCCCATTCATTAAGTGGCTACTCCTGTGAATGAAATTATAACTCTATTTCTTATATGTATTTTGATGCTTTGAAATGTGGACTTGGAAGTGAATCATTAGAAGGAACACGTGAAACTTAAGGAAATTCAGGAGTCAAATTTTGTTGAATTATATATGTTATGTCAGAAATTCTTCCGGCAGTAACAGGAATTGCGATGAAAATTGGATTGTTTTGTTCTGTCAAGAAAATGGAGAATTTACTATGCTGGTGTTGAAAAATGGTATGGGTAGAATGAAATAGTTGGCCAGCAAGAACAAGCTATGGGTCCCTCTCATTTCTCACAACAGTGGGCAGTTTTTAGAGTTACCTTCTACAAATTTAAATAAGACCATTCAAGATCTGCAATTTGGAAATCTCTTCTGCTCACTCACTTCTGCATTCAACCCTTTCATCTGTAATATTGCTCATGTAGCTTATATTTGCACCTCTTTTACAGGAAGCAAAGAATCTGTGTCATTTCTCTTGAATAATTTTCTATATGCTCCATAATTTAACAGGAATGAAACAAATTAGATTATATAAATGTTTTTAAATTCTGAAACAATTACTTTAGAA